>BMAV01005963.1:0-17356 GCA_019973955.1 Trichonephila inaurata madagascariensis
TGATTTGCCAAGCAATACACTTCTAAATAAAAAGTAAATTGTACCTATGATGCAAACGTTCGCTGGGGGGTTTTGGTATTTTTTAAACAAGATCTTGTCAGCCATACTACTAAACTAACAACGATTTTTTTTTTTTGTTTAAAGTACGTGTAAGTAATTAAACAACATTTGTGAAAATTTTTGTGTTTGTCCCAATTAATCGCACAGTACTGTACAGGGTGTCTCCAAATGCCATGTACAAACTTGGAGGGGAGAGAACATCCTGAGGAGCGATAATTACGTAGGGAAGCATGGATGAAAACGTAACGCCAACGAGATAAAGAGACACAAGGACAGTAACGCTATAGCATAGAATGTAGTATAAAACGCTTTATTACACAAAAAACAAAAAATAAGACAAAATCATCACAGAAGGTGCTTGAAATTGTGGCCATAGGCATGCGCGCATACACGACACCGATGCGACATGCATTGGATGACATGTTCGAAAATACGCGACGTTTCACGTATCACAGCAGCGACGATAGGCATTCGTGCCACTAGGTCCATTTCAGAAGTCGCACAAGGCATTTCATGGCACCCTAGAGAAAAAAATGCAGAGGAGATAAATCAAGAGATCTGGGAGGCCAAGTGACAGAACCACAATACCCGATTCACCAGTTTGTAAAAGTCTGGTCCAAATAGTTACGTGCACACCTTCCATAATGAGATAGTGTCCCGTCCTGTTGAAACTATATGCTGCGCCGAACAGGTGTGGAGCCGTTAACACGCGATCACTCGCGCGGGGTGTTCTGTACACCCCAGCAACAAGAAAATCCTCCCAGGATTCTAAAAA
Organism: Trichonephila inaurata madagascariensis; assembly: GCA_019973955.1. Taxonomy (NCBI): domain Eukaryota; kingdom Metazoa; phylum Arthropoda; class Arachnida; order Araneae; family Nephilidae; genus Trichonephila; species Trichonephila inaurata. The sequence goes on from BMAV01005963.1 coordinate 836, forward strand.
GAATGCGCAGAACCACGATTTTTTCTGTAGCTGCACACTTTAGGTATTGAACCTTCGGGCCCTGATGCAATCCTCTTTCCCGAACGATTGGAATGTAATGACCTTCAAAAGTTTTTCTGGGGGGCTGAGAACTCCCGCGAGAAGTTGAGGATTTGTTTACAGTCTGCTCTGAATGTTTCGAAAATGATTAAAATATTGTTTTTCTATACTTTCTACTATCATCATCTCATTAATTATAAAGTATATTTATTACTGGTTTATACGTTTTATATATATATATACTGGTTTATGAAAAAATATAAAATTATGTGTTTTAAAATGAAAATTTTGTATGTTTGTTTAAATTTATGTTAGTCTCATTTGTATGCAATACATTAAATAATTTTATTTGTATAATACAAAAAACATCTTGTACTTTATAAATATGTATCATAATGACTTAATTTTATTTTCATAATTAAATACACGTGTTAAAAGTTTGGGGTGTTCTCTACACCCCGCGAGTAACGACGGTAGCGAAAACAGGCGCGAGTGACCGCGGGTTAAGAAGCTCTAGAAGTAGCTCCTGTAGAAAGACGAGATACTTGTTAGAGTCCAGTCCGAGAGATAAGATGTATGGTCCGAGTAATCTGTCCCCCCACGATACTTCCCCATACATTAACAGTGAAGCGTTGTTGCGTGACACGTTGCTGTGTGGGTTATTTAAGACGATCATGTTCGTATTGAACACCCTTTCACGTGAAAAGGTTGTTTCATTTCAAAACAACACGAAACTGGCAAATTGCATGCCTGCCGCCCTTCGGTTAACAAACCACTGAGAAAACGTGACACGTCATGGATGATCCTCTGGCCGTAATAACTGCACTCTCTGTACATGGAACGGATGTTAGCCTTTGCCCTGCACAATGGACAGTTCTTCGAGATCTTTCGATTTTACCCGTGCACCCAAGCATCCATACACTAGTAATTGGAATTTGGTCCAAGGCATGCAACACAACCTCTTCAAATGTGGGTGTTCATGGCCAACCAATACCTTCAATCGTGACTCTGAAAGATCCATCTCCCGCAAGGTCTTGATGTACCTGAGTGAGCGTTTGATGATTCGGTTGCAGCCTCTTTGGATATGTTTCCCCATACAATCGAACAGCAGCACTTCCATTTCCGTTAGCTAGACCGTAGACGAAATGTATATCGGCTAACTCGGCGTTCGTATAAAGATTCATAATTATCCTACGCTATGTCTGAAATGAGCAAGCCACATTCGCAAACCTTGAGAGTTCACGTACAGCGCCACCTATTGCTTTCCGCCAATGCTTTCCTATGTAGATATGGATCTCAGGATGTTTTCTACCTCCCCTACATGTTTGTACGCGAAATTCGGGGATAACCTGTACAAATATATTATTCCCTAGTAGCTAAAATCCATATATTATACCATTATGGCTAGTGTATTTAAATAAAAAATTATTTGTATAAAAATATATGGTCAATATATTGACTTTTTGGTATAGAATTTTATATTTCATTGCTGAAAAAGATATACCGTAATGACCTCTTCAAAAGTCCTATATTACTCTTGATTTTTTTAACAGTGCATATATATATATATATATATATATATATATATATATATATATATATTTAAATATAAATGAGTGAATTATATGTAACATGACTAATCCTTTAATTTTTATACATGCATATCTATTTTCAGAACAATGATAGTTAGAAAATATTTTTAAAAAAATCGCCATTCTTCTTATTTTTGTACATTGTGTAAATAATACAGCCAAAAGCATATTTTCATTCAAATTATTAATAATTTACTTTTAAACATATTTATCACGTTAGCAATTAAATGACATATTCCGAAATATAAAGATTTGAAAATTGCGAAACTTTTTTTTTTTTATAATTATACTTTTCTTACATTTTGTAAAATTAATCTTGCAAAAATTTCTTCGTCAAACTTGGATTAACTGTGTTTTATTTTCTGTATTTGGTCATTAATTTCAAAAGCAATTCCCATATTATGGGCTGCTATGTTTCTTATTTGATTTTCAATGTTTGCTGGTTTTCAATGTTTTATGGCTTTCTGTACCCTTTGTAAGAGTGAAGAAATTCATATTTGTCCGGACATTAATAGTAAGATTAAGAATGGGACATTTATGAAATTAAAACATGTTTATTCCTTCTGATCTGTTCCAGAGACTAGGAAAAATTAATTAAGTACTAAGATCCATATTACATTTGTGTTTGTTTTTCAATACTAATTTTGTGTGTGTGTGTGGGGTGTTCTTAATTTTTTGATTTAAATTTTAATCAAAAAAGAAACAGCTCATTATACCTATGAAAAAATATTAAACATTTCTGAGATAAAATCCTTTATAGTTCGAAATGCCAGTATATGTGCTTTTAAAAATACTTAGTATTATTTACTTTAATGTGAAAACAACCCCAATTTGAAGTATCAGGTAATGATACTTCAAATAACTATCATTGTTCAGGTAACGCGGAACATTTCTATTAAGGTATCAGAATACGTTCAGAACCGTGATTTTGCAATAGCGCATAAATGGATAATTTTCATGATATTTAGTGTCACTTAGATTAGAATACATGTATAAAATTGTTTTAAGGAAATTTTGACAAAAAAATTATTTAAATATAATTTTTTGACAAAAAACTAACTTGAATAATATTTTTTCAAAATGTTCTTTTGTGAAAAACACTTTTACAATAATAATATTTTGCCTGTATATAGCTCAGATCTCTCTACAGAGGCTCAACTAAAATTTTTGAAATATATAACTTAGAAGTGGATTTAACCATATTTTACGACAACAGAGGGCAGCAATTTTAAGAAAAAACGCCGATAATTATTTCAACTGGTGGTAACTCTGAAAATAATGTGAATTTTTCAAAAATTCTAGTTGAGAGTCTGTAAAGAGGTCTGAGCTTATATACAGGCAAAATTAAAATAATTGAAGCATTTTTTCACAAAAGGAGAACATTTTGGGAAAAAAAATTATTCTAAGTTAATTTTTTGCCAAAATATTGTATTTAATTAATTTTTTTGTCAAAATGGCCTTAAAACAATTTTATACATGTATTCTAATCTAAGTGACACTAAATATCATGAAAATTATCCATGTATGCGCTTTTTTAAAGTCACGGTTCCAAACGTTGTCAGATACCTTAACAATAGAAATGGACTGTTTGCATTTCTGTTTGAACCGCACAACAACACGAACAAATCACCCAGACGCCAAGATGTTAGAGTATTGCCCATATTTTCTAAGTTTACCCTATGATAAATACAAAGAACAAAATATGTTATTATTTAACTGAAAGCAACGTTTTAAACATGAATTAAATGTAATAGCACTACCTTTTTATATATACAAATGCGCTTACTTAAAATTAAATTTTGCTTTAAGATTTAAATAGAAATTTATTTAAAATTAAGTACTTTTCATCTTAGAAATAACGTTTCACGTTATTAACATTTGTACAGGAATCAAACACAAAATGTGTCGAAATAATAAATTATTTATTTAGTGATGTCGCGCTTCGAGACAACAAAAAGGCTATTTGCAATGCACCTCGTATTTTTTTTAATCATGTTTACACGATGGCCAATAAAGATGATACCTTACCTGCACTACTCTCTCAGAATTTCTACAATTCCACGCCCACCAGCAAGCATAACGTAAAAATTAGAATCAAGTTGATTATAACTTTTTTTTTACTATTGAGAATTATTTAAATGCTATCTGACCTAATTTTGTCTGACAAATTTCCAAAAGCACACAGTGACAAAACAGCTGCACCTAGAAGGAATATTCAAAATGCAATGAAATTTGCAATGTTGATAAAATACTCTTGGAGTAGTAATGGCAAATGTTTACGATAAAAAATGAAGAATATGGTATCATCCGATGCAATATATGACTACAATTATATTCATAGTACAACATGCCAAGCACCATCATAATGAGTCATACAGTCCCTTTATGAAGTATTGACACAATTCATCCCAAATTACTTGAATATTGTCGTTAAGTTCCTCCATATTACGTGGTGTGAGTGGACTGGTGACTTCTTGCCCCACAGCACCCAGTGCAATCTCTATTGGAGACAGGTCTGGAGAAAGTATAGGTCATGAGGCTTATAGAGATGATAGCAATATTTAGTCAAGCATTGTCTTATTTTATTTTCAGAGTTTATTAGTTGGACTGCAACTAGTTGAAGAAACTCTTGAACTCCGTCAAAAAGCCCATAACGAACGCTAAAGGAGATCTAATATGATAAGAAATTGCGTTCGAACCTTGACCGTAGGTCTTTTGAACGCATTACTTTGCACAACGATCCATGGATTTGGGAACTATTTACGTTGATTCATACATGGATTCGATTGTCATATACAGCAAAACAGATGGAACTCATTGGTGAAAACCACACGATACATTTGACAACAAGGCGATGACTTTTGCGAAGAAAGCTTCAAAATTTTTAATGACGATGTAATGTTACAAAACACAGCCGTAATAAAAGTCTACGAAAGTTGAGTTTCAAATCATGAAGCCGTTGACAAATGGTGCGATTACTTATCAAATGATTGAAAGAGGTACAGAAGTTTAACTGCCCGAGAGATGCCTATAACCGTTGCATTAGTAAGCACATGTCTTACATCGCTTGTATCCTCCTCTCGCTCCAGTTCATCTCGGTCTTCTTAAGTTCGATTAACACAGATATGTACCTTATTGTTCCCATCTTTGTCATTAGCGTACAACAAAATAACATCTCTACATTCAATATACAATACAATTAGTCGATTAGAGCTTCTACCTTTAGAAGCTAAACAATTTTACCTCTGTCAAATTTTTCCAGTATCTTAAATTGTAATTTTTCTCCAAAGTTCAATAAAATGAGAAACGGTATAACCAATAAAACAGTGCGAGTTGAATCTTTTAGTCCCTTAGATGTCCTGTTAATACCTGGTATGCGCTGCTTTTGAAATTAGCCCTGCATGCGTAGAATAATCAAACGAACCTGAACATTTCATCATGTACATCTCCAAAGCAGATGTAACATTCTTCTAACCATTCCAGATGTACCTTCTACAATTTGGTCATCTTCTTGAAGCGGATATTTTTCTTTGTATTAGAGTGTATTTAAAGTGACATTTACTCAATTAACTTGGTCAACTCTTTAGCTTGCTAAAAAGAGAAAATGCCCTAACTTGCTCAGATATTTGTAATGAATTTTATTTTTAAATTGCACTTTTATTAACATAGTTTTTTATTTGCTGCACGCATTGACTGTATTTTATAAATGGTTATTCCAATAGTAAACCTTGAATAACATGAAACATTTTTTTTTGGAAACAACGCTATATTTTAAATAATATTTTAGCTAAATTAATTTCCTAACTCTTCATGAAAATTAATATCAAGGCTATCAACTTTGCTACTGTCAAGAAATAGTTCCATATAACTTGGCAAGAAATTCCGATTAAATACTTTTTTTAAAAAAAAATTAATTTATTAGTTTAATACATTATACATACATATGTATCTAATTAAAATAATTTGTTATTTTATAACTATTTCCCATAACTGAGGTCTGGGGTACGTTATATTTTGAAAAAAATTTAGGGTGCGCTTTCTATGAGCCACTGAAGGAGAAATTTAATAAAACTTCTCTAGAGAGCCATTAAAGACAATTTTTGAGACAATTACATAAAGATAAAAATTAAGTAACAATAAAGTAAAACTTCCTCTATCTTGTAAACTTGTCTTAAGTGAAGAGCTGCTTTATATGGTTTATACTTAATTATTATCGTATAAAAAATTTCCTACCGTTAAAAAACAATTAGTGTTTAGAAAAATGCCGCCTAAACCACCATAAAATATACATTCAAAACTAATTAAGAGCAGATGTTTTTAAATTATAAATATAATTACTTACATGAGGTGTAAAACATTTATTTATAGAAAAAAAAACCACTAATTATATTCTTTAATTTTAAAAATTGCTTTTCAAAATAAATTTTAGACGTTCTCTCTAATTTACACTAGAAAATGTTTATTTGCTAAAGTAACTGATATTTAAAAATATGTATATGCTTATATATAATATTATTTTGGATACTAAAAGTAAATATGTGTTGTTTTAAAATCTTATAAGAAGTGCATATGGGTTCTACTAAAATTATTACTCTGATTGGTTATTAACTAAATTTTTTCAAATGGTCTAAATCAGTACTAAAATATTTTTGAAAATAATCATAAGTTCTGAATTTCGCTTTTTCGTTTTATCTTCCTATAGCACACATTTTTTTAATTTATAAAATAGTTTTTAAAGCAGCATCTTTTTTCCAAATTCAATAGATATGAGTTTTAAATATTTTTGAGCTTTCAATAGATAGCTATCGGAATAATAATTTTGAGACTTAAAACTATGAATTAGGGGGAATAACACTAAAAAATATTGCTGGGGTCGCCATTTTGTAGAAATAATGTAGAAAAATTATAAATAGTAATTAACAAAAATAATAGCCCAACTCTAACTCAGTGGCGCAAGGCCCATGAGGGTCAAGGCCTTCTGCGCCCATCTCAGTATACGTGACTTTGAGTGCTGAGGTACATGAGAAGATGTACCGATCATGTGGTCAGTCTGAAGCTAAACCCTCAGTGTTTTAGTCCCCAAGTAAGCTTGGTACTCATTTATCGACCCAATGAAGGATGAAAGGCTGAGTCCACCTTGCCCTGCCCGAGAATAGAGCGCCGTACCAGTAGTGTGGAACCGCGATACGCTACCACTTGACTACTGAGCCTTAGCAATAATCCAACACCATATTTAGAAAGGAAAATGGTATATTGCAAGGAAAATCGCTTTCTATTTTGCACTTAAATATTGTGATTCTGTCATATGTACTATATTAATTGTAATTATTTAATAAAAAGTAACTAAAATAAAAATTTTCTTTTTTGACCTAAGTTTTATTTTTTTTTATTTGTTTTTTTTTTCTTCTGGATTTGCTCATGTATTCATTCTATAAATTATGGGTAGCTGTAGTAAATGGCCTGGTTCGCTAATATGTATGTCAGATAAAATGACATTTATTACATGAATTATAATAGTTGCTAAATGACGTCTACTTAAGGAAGATTAATAAGGAATACAAAGCAAAAGTGGCTATATAGATAACATTGTATTAGTAGGAGTGAGAAAGAGAGAGAGAGAGAAAACCGTAATAGGTATTACTTATCAGATAAAATGAAAATAGGTAATACTTTGTTGCAGAATGGTGCTTGCAGAAATGGATTATATTTATGTTCTTTCATGGCTCTAAGGCCCAGATAATCTGAACTAATTAGTCTTGTATGTTCCTAACATTGTTTAATACTCTTAACATACCAGTCACGTTTAGAGGATGCGTAACATATGATATAGTGAAAATGCATCGTACCTCAAATGATTTATAAAAGATGCTATATTTATCTGCTTTGTAAAACGAAAAAATTATATGTATTTTATTAATTTTTATTCCTTGATCATCTACACTGCTACGAATAAACTCGTCATTAAATATCAGTTTCACTGATCACCGCCAAAAAAGATTAAAACAATCTATTTTTAGCCAGGGGAATCATGTTTATTTTCCCACTAAATGTCAGTACCAAGTTATTTGTAACGTGTTTAGAGATAGTTATTTTATTTTAACCTTTTTTTTTTTTTCTAAAGGCAGATAATGAACAGTTATTACAGTGTTCATCAATCCACCTAGTACATCACCGAAAGCTGGTATCTCTTTTTTTTTAGTGCGGCGCCATATTGGCGGATACCAATCGCCGCAGGTAATTTTGACGCCCAGTTTCCTCCCTAGAGGGAGACACCTGAGCTCTGACGATGCGAACTTGTACGACGATTTAATTTTGCCTAGAGCATCCCCTATAAATCTTTTAAATGCCATATAATCATACGACATGAGAGCTGTCAATTTTCTGCATCATGAAAATCCATCGACTTGGGTCGTGGTCGAATCCGCAACCTTGGGTACAGAAGACCAGCAACAAACCAACAACGCCTTCCAGCTGATATTTTATTTTAAACTAAATCAGGGGTGTCCAACAAGCGGCCCGCCAGTACGTAAGTTGCGGACCGCCGACTCTTTTTTTAATAAAATTTAAATATCAGATTTTTAAAGTTTTTTCATTTTGAAATTTATTTTTGAGAGGACATTTATATATATATACAATGTATTTACATGTTACCTGTTCTTGTTTTAAAATAAACCCTATTTGATAATAGAAATGTTCCTTAAAATTAAAATAGATTTATATTTTATCAAACAGTTACTTTTGTTTTTTATATGGAAAATTATTTTTTTTAATAAATTTCGAATTGCATTATGCATTTTCCTTTCTATGGATGATACATGATTCTCTGTGTGTCGAACTTTCGTTTCTCCCCTCCTTTTCTGTTTGGTCCCCAAAAAAGCAGGAGGGGGCAGTCAAAAAGAATTTTTTTTAAATTTTAAAAAAAATATTCAGGACGATAAAGAAAAAAGGACAATGTAAAATTTTAATCTTTTGGGCAAATAACCGCACTATCAAATTTCAACAGTAACAAAAAGATCAATTCAAATCGGAACACCGAAATTTTCAAAAAAAGGGAACCGTAATATTTTTAAACATTATTTGTTTTTTTGTATTATTATATTATAAAAAACATTATTATATTATATATGTCTGTATACATGAAAAATGATGAAAACAATAGTAATAATAATTCATTCTGTTTTAAATTTACACCCCAATAAATATTTTTTTTTGTTTCCAAATCTGATATAAAGTTACATATTTTTATGCGCGGCCCGCGAGAATATAATGTTTTTCCGAATTGGCCCGCAAGGTCATTTGGGTTGGACACCCCTGAACTAAATGTCAGCAAAATCAAACATATATATTTTAGCGATATTTTTGTAACCTTAGTTCAGTTAGTTCCGCTTTTCGTGAATACACGTAGGTTGTGTTCTGTGATAATATATATATATATATATATATATATATATATTCTTTTAATATTGTATACATTAGGTAATTAGTCAGGAAATGAATCGGATTCTTTTAAGTATAAATGGATCTGGAAGGGGATTTAAAAAAATTTGGGTTGGTTTTGAAAGTTCAGTTGGGGGGAATCTGAAAACATTGATGATGGATCTGAACTTTTCCCTTGATTTTGGGCCCTTTTACATTCATGCTTTGAAATTTATCTCACTTGAAAAAATTACTGATATGTATTTTTATATTATGCATAAGTGTAGTAAAATTCTCCTTTAATGTTTCAAACACGTGTTTTTTTAATATTTTGTCCTTACTGAAAAACCAATATTCACTCACAATAACCCTAAATGTTGGCTTCCTTAAACAATTAATTTTTTTTCCCTTTTTAAACCAAAAATTAACTAAATGTTTAAAAGGGAATACATATATTTTTAAATACATTTGGGTTTTTTATAAAATTTTTTCAATTTAAAAAAAATTAGGCACTTTTATGACCGTTTTCTTCAAAATTATGCGACGAATAAGAATTGAAAATTTAAGTAATTTTTATGTCTCTAAAATTAATCATTGGTCAAATTAAGAACCATTATTATTTATCTTATCCCAACAATTAGTAAATTGCAAATTATATTTCACAGATTTTAATTAATTTGAAAGATTAATATAATTTTTTTTTTTTTTTATTTTTTTTTTTTTTTTCGTATAGAGATCAGAGTCATCTATATGTGAAAATAAAATTCTACCAGAAAAAAGCAATATATGTTTCAAATAATTAAATAAAGCTCCCTCAAAGGTGCTTTTTATGGGGTTTTTTCATAATTACTTCAATATACCTTATTTTATTTTCTGACAAAATTTTACCTCAATAAACTGTGACCAATAATGTAAAGTAGGATTTTTAACACACATAAAAAAAGAGGTAATTGATATATTTATACTAGATATCATAACATAACCATAAAAGCACTTTTATCAATTTCTGTTATTCTGTCGGTAGGCAATATGAAATAACAGACAATGAATTTTTAGATGTGTGTGTGTGTTTGCACTGACATTACATAGCCTACATATTAAACAAAAAATATAAATAATTTATTTTCATATTTATATTTTTGGCTTAATGTCAACTCTTAATACAATTTGTTGCAGTTTGACAAGAAAATTATCATATTTTTAATAAACGTTTCCATTTTTTTATATTATACCTAGCTTTATGAAAGAGGAAACTGAAATGAAATGCATTTTACGCGTTTGAAAAAGGGACGAAGAATTGTTGATCTTTTTCTGAGTAGCATTTCTTTTTAGACATAAAATCTTCCTTCTCAGTCACAATGAAAAATATTCCCTTTGTAACTTTTGATATTTTTATTCCCCTTTCTATTTCTATTAGATTTCTGGTCGTATAACTGGGAGATCACGTTTCAACATGAGTATCATACATGCTTGTTCACTCATCATTTTTTTTATACTTTTTTGACATTGTAATAAAGAAGAGATCTTTTTCGAATTCTGGAAAGAAAAGATTTTGATATGAAACGAAAATGGACAATATTTCATTCGTAATGTCGCTACAGGAATCGAAAATACTTTGTAAGTACATGTAAGTTTTTGTGTAAATTTTGGTTGTGGAGGAATTATTTATTTGACTTATATTTTGGCATATATAAATCGAAATGTAAAGTACGCATACCTTATTTATATTGATGAATCTTATTTAAATATTATTATTTAATACATCGATAATAATATAATGTTATTATTTTATTTCGTTTTATAAATAGAGAAATAATGTTCTTGGCATGTTATGGCATATAACTTTTAAGGTTACACAGAACCATTTCTTTAAAAACGTGTTGGAGACAGTAACAGTAAATATCTTTTATGTTTTATATTAAAATTATATTATGAAATTGATTCTGAGAGTGAAAAGTCCATTTGACCAGTCATTTTTTTTTCTTTTAAAAAAAATTAAAAATTTTTTAGGTTTTTTGAACTTTTATTTTGCTTTTTTTTAAAAAATTTTTTAGTCTTTTTTTAAGTTATTTATGTTTTATAAATTTTGCGAACAAAATATTGTATGGATTTGTAAAACTATTCCCTTGTTGATTAATAATTTTTTTTTCGAAAAACCTAGATAAAACACCAAAATTTTAAAATAATAAATTTAGCATTTTTTAAAAAGTTAGCTTGAGATCTCATCCATAAATCCATACTAACATTTATAGAACATAGTTTGGGAGTATACACAAAATTTTCAAAGCTCTATGTTGAACCAAAATAAAAGCATTAAGGATTAAAATACACTTTACCTATAAAATTCAAAGTCAGAAAAAACACATTTAAAGTTTGTAAAGGCATAAAAAACAAAATCTTATAATACCCGTAAGGCTCTAATTTCTCAATATGTTATTTTCCAATGTATGTTTCCACATTAAAACACATTTTTTTTTAAATATAGTGAAAAAAATATTTTTTTTAAATCAAAAAAAAAATATATTTTAGCATAATATTGATTCAATTTGTTACGACGACAGATTATTAAGATTCATCTTAACCTAACATTACCACAAAATTTTTGAAACTCAAAGTGTTTATATACAAAAAAATAATGATACTAATTTATGCGAATAAAAAGCCGTTTGTTGATAAAATTTAATTTTTTTTTAGATTTAAATTGGGCAGTATAGGAAGTCTTAGCTCGTGTACGACTTTAAAATACTAAAATATAGAATCACAATATGTTTACTATAATGTGGTTTGTTAATTTAAGGAAGTACTCAGTTTTGCAATACTTGAATTCATAAAATTTGTATTCGGGAAATCCCAAATTTCAGGGGTCAAAACATACTGATTTTTAGATACATCATTTTCAGTAGAAAGATCTCTACGAAGTAGAACGAAGATCCATTTCTACGAAATATTTTTTCTCACAGCTGCTGAAACTTTTTCGGCCAATACATTTTCTCAACAGGACAAATTAATGATATACAGCTTTTAAGTTATATAAACTATTTTTAAAGCACAATTTGACCTTGAAGTCAATTTTAAACAATTAATTTTGAAATTCAAAAAACCCCAAAAAAAAATTCAAAGAAAATTTTAGTAATAAAATTGGAATTAATAAACATTTCACACTAAAAGAGTTGGTTGTGCTCAAAAATATTTTTTATTAATTCATTTTAAGAGTGGTGAAATTTCGGAAATGTGAAACTGGAATAAAAACCATAGCTCAGAAAACATGCAGATATCTTAAAAACTAATTTGTTAACAGATCTGAACTTTGCTGGCAATCTTCTGAATGATATGAGCCACAATAAAATGCAAAAAAAATCGGCAATTATGATATTTTTAGGATATTGTGTAGCCTTAAATACGAAGCGTACCGTTTTACGAGTACTAAGTACCATTTTAATCAATCGCGTCATCCATCAACCCTTGCGCACACGTGTCTCTTGTTGATTGTGTGTGCAATGACACTGTAACGTAGTGACTAGGTAGCGTTTTTAGTCACACTGCTAAACATTAAAAGAATTTACTTTATTCATCTTCTACGTCAATAAAATTTTCAATTCCAGCAACATAAGGTAAATTGTAGACTAACCAGTCTCTTGTTTGCACGTAAGGATAACAAATTACAGTCCCGTGTTGAATTGGCTTCACGGATACCTAACCGTAGTGCAACCGTTAATCGTTTCTCTGGAGGGTGTTGGCTCTACGCTGATTCTCCGCCTCAGAAGATTCTCCAGAAGACTCCGCTCGTTCTCACCAACACGATCCGACTAACTCATGAAGAGCCTGTTTTGTTTTTCTTTACGCTTCTTTCTCTCAGCTCTCGTCTCGATCCAATCTCTGTCCCCTCATGTCTCCTCTCTGATCTCGATTTTTGGTTTCTGCTCCCCAATCTCACCGAAAAAGACCATAACTCAGGGCGGGTCCATGACACCCCCGTCACTTATCATTGGCAGGGCTCCAAAGTCTGCAAAGCCCTCGGACTCATTAGCGTCCTATTCGCACGGACCAAACAATTGCACTCTCTGGCCCGTCTTGAATGACCTGGCGCCAGACGTTCATCTGCACATCTGTACATTTCTCCAACACGCTGCTGTTGTTTTCTTGAAATAATTCTCCTGTTATCTGCCTAGGCGTCAATGTTCTCAGTTAGACAGGCTTCGTCAATTGTCAACTGGTGGAGCACTCCTATGTCCATTATGACTTCCAGACAGAGTGTCGTCGTGGATCCGAGGCCAAACAATTGACAATGGCCCCCAGGCCACGGCACTGTTTACGAACCTGCTCCTGCTCTAAGCTATAAAACCTGCTCTAAGCTATAAAACTTGATATGAATGGAAGAGTGGGGTCATACCAAGAGCAGTCGTAACAACACCCTTACAGCCACACAGATCGTGTTATTTTTACACGTGTTGAGAGTTTAATTTTTTTAAGACGACTGCCGATCCATCCCCTTTGACCTTGTTGTTATCCGTTTTTTGAACACAAAGTGTGTTAAAGTCGTTGAAATTCCTCATCAACGCGTAGAGATTTATGGTGGAAATGTAATGAGTGATGGAAAAGGAAGAAAGTGGATTCGATATTTTAATTATGGACCAGCAATGTTCGTGACGAAACACGGAGTATGTAGCCTTTTGTTGTGATGGTTTGATCACAGATGATGGATGGTCAGTGATGGTTTTGATTGAAAAAATAAATGAGAGAAATTCATAAAAACATACGGTTTTTCATAAGATCGCATTGGCTTGGAATACTACAAAGAGCTATTTAAGAATAGCTCATTTCATTGACAACAGCTGTTTTTGAAAAGGGTACAATCAAGTTGGTTTTTCGACATGACAAAAGTCTGGTGGTAACAAAGTAGAAAAATAGCTCCCAACACATGCTCTTTCATACAAAAATAAAATCTTTTTTGAGAAAATACGAGGGTTGGAGCAAAAGTCGTGGCAACTATTTTTTTTTCTTGAAAATACCAGTCCGGTTGGAAAATGTGACATATACAGACGGAAGGACAAGGTGTTAACTACATGTGTGGACAATGAATAGCACTGAAATATCGTAATATACTAATTTATTACGGTGGTATACAGGGCAAAATGGCATTCACGGTGCAAAAGAAGGACAACACAGTACACATAAAGTTGACCTGACAAACATGGGCCTAAAGACCCTCAATGTAGTCTCCTGCTACTATCACCACTCACTGCCAATGATGTGGGAGGCGCTGAATACTACAAACCTCAGCATTTTCCGTACCATGTGTGAATCGGGTCACCTGTTGGCCAACAGCATTAGCAATGTCTGCTCATGTTGCAAACCTCCTACCGCGTATTGGTTCTTTAATCTTGGGAATGAGATCAAAGTCATAGGGTCAGATTCCATCGCATTTCTCCCTCGGAAAACGGCTAATTTGATTTAAGGGCTGCCTGGATTACTTCCATCTCACCCTCACCACCAACGATTGATTTCACAGCCCTCTGAGCTACTACCAGTCCCCACTTTTTTTCTGCATACACACTATGGCTACAGAACTTTTTTCACGACACACAAGTTTGTGATTTGTTACAAATCACAAAAAAAAAAGTTGCCATGACTTATGCCCCAACCCTGTAGTTTTATAAGAGTTTTTTCTTAGTTTCCGACTTTTCTGGGCCCCAGTATATTTATTTAGCTTACTCTAAATGAGTAGAATATTTAAATTGAATTTAATCCTTCTAAATCCAGTGTAATGTGTATTAAGAAACGGAACGCCTTTTTTATTTTTCTTATTTACTTTTGGGATGTTTCCTTTGGATTCAGTGGGAGGAAATTAAATACTTAGAACTACATCTTGACAATACGTTTTCTTGGAAAAAGCATATAGCTTATGTTTCACAGAGATGTGATAAATTGCAACAAGGATTAAATCGTATTGCTTTCAACACTTATGGTATTAGTTCCGATGTTCATGCTCTTATCTATTAGCAAGGAATGTGTCATTCCTAACATATGGCTCAAGAATTTGGGACTCTGCTCTTAACAAGAAGATCTGCTCTAAGATTCTGATGTGTATCTAGAGGAGCATTTTACTGCCTGTCATCTGTGGTTACCGTACTATTAGTTATGAATCAGTTTTTGTAATTTTAGCTTTCCTCCCATTGATACTGTTACGTTGATCGGGGTTCGAGAATTTTATGCAAATCAGTTGCAAAGAATAGAGCAGTTCCTTAAGAGCGATGAGAATTTATTGTCGGAAAAATAATCCTTGTAACACTGAATACACAGTGAAATTCGCAGACTAATTCTCAAAAGCTCTTCACAAGTTCAACAGCACTCGGACACAATTACCAGTGTTTACAATACACGTAAGCACAAGATTATTCAGAAGCACCGTTGGTCCTATTCAAGAGCCGACCTAGTTCCTAGACTCTTCACGGTGCAGGTATGAGTATTAATCACTAGTCAAAACAATACTAACTCAATACCGGCGACCGTCTCCGTATTTATAGGCCTCGCGGATTCTTCGAGAAAGATCCGTTTTTGCATCATAGATCATGAAATTTGTGTATTTCTCCACTAATTTCCAGAAGAATCCATAGGGTCACGAACTCGCCAAAAAGGAATGCCAACATGGTAGTGAAATGGTCGCCAAATTGATCTTTAAAAAGGATGCCAACTTGGCACTATCCGCAAGATTAAGCCAATTTCGCATTGAATCACCATTAAAACGTAAGGGACGGCGTTGCTTGTGCTAATTACAATTTTAACATAAAATAAATATATAACATAGAGTAATATGCATTGCACATCCAAATGCAAACTATTTACACTATTCTACACAAAATTCTTAACAATGTCTGTATCCTTCAATCTATTACTTTCTAAAATTCTCTATCTTCGTCTTCTATGTCTTGCTACGACTTGTTAGTTCCTCTTTCCGATTTCCCACATCCTTCTGAATAGAATGCCATTCACTTAATCAACTCCACAGTAAGGTAGATGAAGATTATTAATTTATATATTTGCTTTACCGATAGAAGCATATTAAATAATCGTGTTGGTTTTGCATTTGTAATTTTTCACAATTGTTTTGAAGTTGTACATCACAAATTCAGAATTCATAATGAATGCACTGTTTTTATTTTTCTGGGCTTTAAGTTACAACTATACTATAAAATGGATCAGGCAGCATACAGGCTCATCAAAATATTTAAATTGTTCAGATTCTCTTTCTCCCTTAGAAACTCTACAAAATATTTCATCTTCCAAAAAAAATCCGCAACCAAGCGGGGGTTGAAAATTTCAGTTAATGTTCCGAAATCGTTCTACAAGAAAAAAACTGAAGAGAATTCTCTTTGTCTTTGGAACCTCAGTACACGCCATCAGCTCTCTCTTTACTAAAAATGAAATTCTTTCCAACCATTTCACATATTGTCTTGAGATCACTTTTTCAAATTAT
>BMAV01005967.1:0-11222 GCA_019973955.1 Trichonephila inaurata madagascariensis
ATCATTTACTTCAGTAGTGGTAAATCCAAAATTTAAGTACTTTTGAGAATATTTCCTTGTGTGATTTAATCTTCGGAACCATGCTCGTCTGTGTACTTGTTGATTCTTTATTATCGTTGAATGTTCGCTTGCTACTTAAAAATGTATCTACTGCTATTAATTACCATGAATTACAATTAACATGCAAATTAAAAAATGTACATTCAAGCTAGATTCGGTAGCTATAGAAGTATCGAGCCGACCAAAACTGATTGGAATTGTACGAGGAAAAGCATTTTTACATGTTTTGCGCAGACGTCCGATAGATTGCCCAGACTCACGCTAACATACCCGATTATGCCAGATGTGATGGATATGATAGAGAGCAACATAGACTAGACTATTTTTCTAATGATATTTGTACTTTTAGAAATGGATACTGAAGGAAATAAATCTTTAATTAAATATATCATTTTGCGATCTGTTCCAATTTAAAAATTAGAGAAAGAAAAATAACATAATAATAAGTAATATATATTTTAAGTAATTTTCTTAAAATATATATTACTTAAAACTAACATATACAAAATTTAATACTTATACAGTTTGTAATTGAGATCGCATTGTAGCTTTAGCGTCAAAGTGCATTTTTACTCCACTAAACACGTTATTGTTGCCCGGCGCCCGCGCCCCGCGCCGGGACAAAAATTATGATTGAAAATTGAGTCGCCAGTATTGAAAGTTTGAGAAACACTGAACTAAAGCAAAAACACTCGTGGTTAATACTAAAAAAATAAATGTTAAACCTTGTATTCTATGTCAAAATTTCAAAATATGTCCATGGAATGCAGAAAGAAATTTATAAGCAATAACAAACTTTGCAAAAATTGCCTCAGATTATATACTGGTGGCTGCATGTCTAAATACAGATGTAGAGTTTATTGTTGCAAGGGATTACATAATCCATTGCTTCATGAGTCGAATGAACTTCGTATTGCAGCTAAAAATCTCAGTATTGGAGAAGCAGAGAAAGAGACCAATTCCAATACATCTGGGTTTGAAGGCCAGACAGAAGTTTCTGTTTTGACGTGTGATAATTAATGTGTTTTAAACCCTCTGTGGTTTTTTCTGTCCTGAAAAACTCCTTCGAAAGTTGACAGGTTTCATTCGTTCCCCCTTTTAAGTTCGCGGGAGGTTTAGAGGAGACGATTTTATCACTCACACACACACACAGTTCGGCTTCTTTGTTAATTTAAAACGGGGAGATCACCCCTTCACAGCTGTAACGTTGCCTTGAGCGAAAAAAGTGGGACTTTTTTGGTTGTTCCCCCGATCTGTTCAGTCTCGGTAAAATCACAAGAAAATGAGGAATAAAAAAAAATCCTGAAAGTAATGACTTGTTTAAAGTTGAAAAATATTTGTTTATTTTAAACAAAACAAAATTTGTTTCTGTCATTTTTAAAAATTAGTTTTTTTTTCTTTTAAATAAAGTTATTTTGGTATTACGAAAAAGAGCCAGGAAAAAGCATCCTGTATTTATTATTGAATATGAGACTAAGAAAATACAAGCACATCTTAATGTTTTTTTTTAAAAAAGTAATGAGAAAAAAGAGTAAAAGTATCATTACATACGATGATTAGATTTATGAAATAAAATCAATCTTCCTCTATTCAATTATGGTTTAAATTTAAAATAACATAAAGAAGGATTTCAAGACTTTAAACTTTATAAATTTTAATCCTATAAATGATAGTTTTATGATAAATGATTTTTTTCGGAAAAAGTCTTAACTTTTGTTTCATAGTGTTCTCCATTTCTAGCAACTTGTAATAAGTAAAAATATCTTCTCTACACAGGGGTGATGGAGAATAACACAAACTTAGTCAAAAAAATTTTAATGGGGATATATTTTTCTTAAAATGGGAAAGTATTTCTAACTATTTTCTAGTCAAGTTTAATTTTTTATCTTTCTGTTTCTTTAGTGTTAAATGGAAAATTCTCATCGATAACTACATCTTTCACCCAATTCAGTCATTGCAAATTCTATATATTGTGAGAAAAAGTTCTCCCCAATTCATTTTGTCTTTCAAAACAGTACACTTAAAATAATTTTGTTCAGTGAAGTTAACCGACAATTCCACAATGTATCCATACCAAATTTTAAAAACAATTTAAACATTTGGAAATGTATCCTGTATTAAATTTTTTGAGTATACACAATTATTGCCTGCTGTGGGGAAGACATAGTATAAAAGGTGGTATATGGTTTTGAAAGAATGTTTTCGTACGTGTAGAGTATTTTTGAAAATTTAAATATCCCTGAAGCTGATCACACATATAACTGCAAATGAGCCTTACTTTAGTGTGTGCTGGTATCAAAATAAAACACATCACTGTTAAACAGCCCATGAGTTTATATTCAATATCAAACTATTCACAAAGTTGCTTACAACTTCTATTCAAATTGCTAAGAAACTGAAATATAAATATGCAGTCAAAAATATTCATAATGTGTAAAAATCCTATTCCTTCACTTACTTCAGTACATTTTAAAAACTGTAGCTGAAAACAATTTTTTTTATATTTATAAACGAGGCATAAAAACTCACACAGTTATAAAAATGTCTTTATCATTTTTAAATATACTACTATAAAACGCGCATGGATTGTAAGATCAGTTGTAAAATCCTAAGAGCTTTTAGAGGAGCAAAAAAACATATAATTTTGGATAGATCAAAATTTTAATATAATACACAAATATACATGTTATTAAGCAAATACATTTGAAAAATCAAAGTTCCTTCTGAAATAAACGTAATTGAAAGAAAAATGTTTAATTTATACAAGTGATTGGAAATAAGTTTATCTAAGGGGTATCCCCAAAGTGAGGCAATCCTCAAACTTAAAACTCAAACTCAGGGGCACAGCAGCGCATAAGGGCCAGGGCCTAATATGCCCATCCCAGTATACGTGATCACTGGGCGCTGAGGTGTCTGAGCAGATGTCCCAATTAGGTGGTCTGTCTGAAGTGAGACCTCCAGTGTTTAAGACCCCAAGCAAGATTGGTACTCATTTATCGACCCACTGCTGCAGGGATAAAAGGCAGAGTCGACTTTGCCCAGCCTGTTAATAGAACCCGGACCTGTGGTGTGGAAGCACGATACACTATCACTCTACCCTATTCGATGAAAAATAAAGCTTAATGTTGGAATCTTATACAATTCCCTAATGAATGAGTTAGTCCAAACTTTATTTTTTCATGTAAACTGTTTGGACGGAAATGGTTAAATATGAACATTTCACAAGTTGTGTGCATAAATTAAAATTAACCGTTATAGTTTATATAAGTTTTTAAGAGTACAAAAGGAGTATTTTGGCTGCACGAATTTTAAAAGGAGTATGGTTTACGAGAAACAGTAGTACAAATGTATCTAAAGTAGGGTTGCTTACCTTAGATATTGTCAAGCACAACAATATATTGGAAGTCAATTCCACGATTCGTTGTTATAAAAATGTATGGAAAATTACAAGACTTATTTTTGTATTTGTAATTTTTATATTTTTTCCCCTGAAAACTTTAAAAGCTAGAGCGGCATCCATCAAAACCGCGGGTCCCTCTCTGTCTGCCCAGCTCGCCCCTGCCTAAGCCGGCTCTGCCCTAGTAAGTGAAAATGCCGTATTTTGCTTGTCAAGATCCTGTCATTGCAGACTGCATTTTCAAGTATTTTAGATGTTCGTTTTATATTTCCTACATCAATATCTTAATGTCTGAATTTAAAATTACATAAAATTCTTGACATTCGCAACAATGACCATTATAATTTTTATTAGTATATAAATGAGGTTACAAACGCGGCGTCAAATGGTTTACATGACTATTATTAATATTTTATGCTGACCATTTAATTAATATTAAGTATAACATAACGCACAAATTTTCTGAACTTTCAAATAAATATTTCGAAAACAATTTAGATGTACTCATTCCTACGGTTTAGCTTCTCAGTTTTGCTTCTATGTTCATCAGTTTTTTTAACATATTTTTTGCTCTTAACATGCAGTTTTCAACCCAATTGTATGACATTTTCGAAATATATTAAAAAATACTGAAGATATCATATAATAAAATTTGAGTTTTATATTATATTCAAAGAATTGTTAGTTCCTATGGTAAATAATTTTTAACTGCGCGATACATTTTTTTTTTTTCGAAATTTCAAATGAAATTTCTAATATAAAATTCCTAGACTTATACGGCGGAGATTTCAAAAAATATCCAGATTTTAATTACTTCTTCAGTTAGCCTTTAAAAGAAGATATATGTGTTGATGTATTTTGCATAAATAGATATTTTTGAATAATAATTTGTGAATAGCTCGAATTTAAAATTGATCTTTATGTTTATTTATATGCATAAATGTCTACTATAAATTTGTGTCCGTATATTTTTGATTACCATTTATTCAAATTTCAAGTTTTAAAGAAAATGTGGGAAAATCTTCTTTCATGTTCTCTTTGAAGTAAACTGAAGTTCAAGCTCTTAAAATTCAAATATAATTCGGTCAAATATATTCATAACAATATATAACTAGGTACTATACGTAATCTTCCCTGAACAACTGGCTTTTAAATCAAAAAAAAAAAAAAAAAAACTAATTAATCTGAATTAGGGTTTTTTTTTCTCATTATTATTTTTATCAAAGTGTAAGAAAATGTTTCAAATTATTTGATGAAGTTTAAATATATTCATTTTTAGGAGTTGGAAAGTTTAAAAGGTTTCAAATTTCAAAGTGTTCGGTGTTTTATTATTTATTTATTTATTTATTTATTTTGACATCTTATAATGAAATAATCATGTTTCAAAAACTGAAAGCATTGATTAAGATAAGAAAAATGAAGTGAAAGAATGCATTTAAAAAGGTAATTTGTCTAACTATATAAAATAGCAGATTGCTCTGACACGCCCCAACTTGTTACAGTTTTAAATTAATATGAAACCATAACATATTTTACATCTGCGTTGGGACTTTTCAGAACTTTTAAAATCTCAAATCAAGCTAACAAACAAACACTAACTGGGGTCTAAAGAAATTCTTTCCCGATTTTTTACGATTGTTCCAGGGTCAGAACACGGGGTTCCCTGCAAGCCATAAAACTTCTTGTCAGTGTGCTTTGTGTGGCTTCCACCGTCCCTATAATTATCTTTCAAGATGTTAAACCTTTAAAGGGGGAATAGGATTTTAGAGGGAAAACGCGGCTCAACTGCTTTTGAGAATCTTACTTGAAGGCAAAAAAAAAAAAAAAAATACGTGCGGTGCATTTTCGAAACATCTCTAGAATGGCAGGATTTTACGTGCAGACCGCTTAGAGGGTTAAAAACATTTGTGGTTTACGTATAGGCTAGTGATGGATGCAGTGTTCACAATTAAAAGGTTCATTAGATAACGAGGATATAGAAAGGAAATTATGAATTAAATTTATCCATAAAACCAAAAATCTCCAAGAAATACAGAAATAAAATGGGATTTCTTAAAAGCTCGTCAAAAGTAAAACCCCAAACAATTAATAATATGACTCGCATCTCTATGACACTGTGCAAAGACAAAAGTAAGAGACTTGATGTGGCCACCAAAAATAAATCCCTAGGAATATTAAGTTAGTGTGGTTTTCTCCCAAAATACCAAGGTTGTCAGGGGGCACCCTCCAAAGGGCATTCAATTCCCTCCTTTTAAAAATTTAAGTCTGTAAATCAGGGAATACGAGTATTTTAACGGAATTAAGCAATCCGCAAAACTTGCAGCTAATATTCAAGTCTCAAATCGTGACTGTACTTTTTTTTACGCAATTCTCACTTCTACTTCAAATTCCCCATGCGATTCCGAAATTAAATATATCGGATTGAAATATTCCAGCTTCAATTGAGCTGGTAGATTCTAATTTCCAGGTCAAATAGATCTATTGATAGGAAGTGAACTATTTTTTTGAAATTTTAAACCCAGAACAACATTATTTGCAGGATGGAAGCGTAATTTTACAAAATACAAAATTTGGCTATTTAGTTACAGGTGCCCTTCTCCTTCCTCAGTCACAAAAACAAGCCATTTGTTGTATAATAAGTGAACCAAGCTTAGAGGTAAAGAAATTCTTTGAAATGGAATCACTTCCAGATGATTCTAAAGAAAATTACTAAAAGTGAAGAGGAAATTTATGGCGAGGAACATTTTGTTAGAACCCATAAAAGAGATCAAATGGGAAGATTTATATATATATAAAGTTCAGTTACTCATAAAAGAAAATGCAGAAGCATTATTAGGATATTTCAAAGAGTTGTCTTCGATGCAAATTCAAAAACAACTAATTAAATACCATCTGACTAATTAAAGGAACTATTCGACAAGATCTCTTTTCCATAGATTTAGAAAACACGAGTATGCGTTTAGTTCAGGTATTTGTTGATCCTGATCAAAGGGATTTACAACGAATGGTTTGGAAGACACCATTGTAACCTATGGGACAGTTTCTACTCCATTTTCAGCTACCAGGACCTTAAAGTCCTAAGCATTTGCAGAAATAACGGACTTTCCTGACACAGTAGATGTGATTTGTTTACATGGATGAGATGTCCTTTCTGGAGAATCTACAGTAAAGGATGCTAAAAAACTTCAAATCAAAATACATCAATAATTCTTGAGATATGGATGAGCTTCACAAATGGGTGTCAAATAGTCCAAAAATTTTGAAAGATTTATCTGCATCTTTCTATTTGATAAGGAATTTCAGGATGTCCCAGTGAAAACATTAGGTATGCTATGGGATCCAAAGGTGGATTGTCTTACATGAAAAGTAAAGATTAGTGACAAAGTCAATTTCTCAAAAAGAAATGTGCTTTCAGAAATTGCGAGACTCTATGACCCTTTGTGCCTTATTGGACCTATTGTTACAAAGGCCAAGATATTTATTCAAGAACTTTGGAGAATAAAATTAGATTGGTGTGAACAGCTACCACACACACACACACACCAGAAGCAATGGAAGAACTATCAAAAATTATCGGAAGTATATATAAATAACTTCCAAATTTCAAGGTGTATTCTACTTCCTGTAACAGTACGTATTAAGATACATGGGTTTTCCGGTGAATCAGAATGTTTCTATGATACTGTTGTCTGCATAAAATGCTTCAACAAATCTGGACAGTTTCAAACTAAACTATTATGCAACAAGTCCAGAGTAGCTCCTTTGAAAACACTTTTCATACCCAGGTTGGAACTGCCTGCAGCTTGAATACTATTGACATTAATTAAAAAGATTAGTCCTTTTAAAATTTCCGAAAAATCGATTTTTTATCTTTATTTTATTTAATAGAGCAAATCTTTCTGAATGTTTTTAAAAGAAACCGCGTGAAAATATTCCCAATAGAACGGAAGTTATTCAGAAAATAAAACGACCAGAAAAGGTATTTAAATATTGTTTACATTTTGGCTGCTCGGTGACAGCTGTCATGCCGCAGTCAATAGCTGCGTTTCTCTGTTTCTAATATTTTCGCTCCAATTATAATCAAATGCTTGAATTTAAGCCTCAAATATTATTATTATTATTGTTCTAAATATTAACATAACTTCTACTATATATAACTTTTACTTTGTTTTGATTCGTGATTTTATACACGTTTCTGCTTTTCTCAGCATATCGTAATTTGAAATAAGTTTTAGGAAATATATTTGCGTTTTTTAAACTTTTGAATGATGAATTCGACTAAATCTGCCAAAAGACCATCAGGTAAACGTCCTAAAAAAGAATGTTTAGTGGTAATACGCACACAAGGGGCAAAGCTGGGCACAGTGTGCATGAGTCCCTAAGCAACAGTGCACCAGGAAAAAAGATTCAGTTGCAAAATGTTGATTCATCTTTTATGGAAAATGGGTGAGTTCCTATTATTGCCCACCCCTTGGTGAAGAATTTTTTCAAGTCACGCGAAAATGGTGCCAAGGCGTGTTTTTCAAAGTCGAGTCCAGGCAAACTGGGAAAAACATGGTGTTTTGTCCGAAGGTGCAAAAATGGAAAACATTAAAACTTTAAGAAATAATTCGTGTAAAATTTAACTTCTAAAAAAAGTAGGTACTTTTTAAAACTTACGGAACAATGCTATGAAAAATGTAACTTTTCAAAAATAGGAAATGGAGAACATTCCGAAAAAAAAAAAGAAATCGAAGTTCGAAAGAGACATTCTTTAGACGTTAAGAACAAATTCAGTAAAATCTAGGCTTCTAAAAATAGGAAATTAAGGGCATTCTAATAAGAAAAAATTGATATCTGAAGGTCAAAAAGGGAAATTCTTTTTTAACTTTTGAAAAATAGGAAATTAAGAGCAATCTGAAAAGAAGGAATTGAATTTCGATGGACAAAAATTGAAATTTTTAAGACGTTAAGAACAAATTAATGAAAAATTCGGCTTCTGAAAGGAGGAAAATAAGGACATTCTAATAAGAAAAAAAATTGATATACAAACGAAAAAAAATGGAATTTTTTTATAACTATTTAAAAATAGAAAATTAAGAACACTTTGAAAAGAAGGATTCGATGTTCGAAGGAGAAAAATTGAAACTTTTAAAACTGTTTGAACAAATTCCTGTGTGATTTAGTTTCTTAAAAAGATATTAAACACGTTCTAAAATTACACAAACGATTTTTGCTAAACCACGTACCTTTCCTTACATCATGTAGATTCTTTCCCTCTTTCGAATAGCATCTCGATTATTTTAACTTTTTTTTTCCGTAAGCACCATCTACACTGGTGTAAGAAATTAAGAGAATTTGTGCAGACCTGATCGATTATCTCTAGAACTACTTGACCGATTTTAATGAAATTTGATAAGTACATACATTGATAAAATACAAAACAAATAACCATTCAACAATTGCAATACACACGTATGGTCGTGAGTAACACTCGTTGGAGTTGGAAGGTATGAAACAGCGGTTGGAGAATAAACAAAAGAAATGGGTTAATAAGGGGTATGGCCCCCTCTTATAGGTATACAGACCTCGCAGCATCATGTCATACTTGAAATGCAGTTTATCAGTTCTTGTGGCTATTGGTCCGACTCGTTCAGCAACGCTGTTTTCATTTCCTGGATGACTCTCGGAGGGAGTTGCGAGTTGCAATTGCCCTCCCCACAGCGTCTCAGACATGCTCCATACGGTTGAGGTCTGTAGACCTGGCTGGCCAATCCATACTCTCTAGAAATTCATCGACCAGAAGAGCTCTATGTGGCCTCGCGTTATCGTCCATTAAAGTTAGCTCGGGGCCACATGCACCCCCTGAAAATGCAAACATAAGGCTCCAAGACTTCATCCCTATACCTCACACCAGTCACAGAGCCTCTTTCAAAGACATGGAGAGGTGAGCGGCCATCAAACATGTTGCCTGCCCAGATCATTAAACCTCCTCTGCCATAATTGTCGATTTCGCGGATATTGAAGGTAAGTAGCAGGTCCCTGGTTCTCTCCATATGAATGTACGGTGAGAATCGGTGTCTAGGCTGAAATGTCACTCATAGGGGAACAGAACGGTCACCCATTGATCTATACGCTGATCTCTATGCTGTATGAACCATGCTAAGCGGATTCTCCTGTTCGTAGATGTGAGAGGGTCGCAAACAGCAGGTCTTCTGGCAAACAACCCTGTCTCATGAAGTCTTTTTGAAACAGTCACCCTTTATACACGGGTTCGTGTAGCTGCAAACAAGTAAAGAGAGCTGAGAAGCTGTAGCCTCTCTGTTACGCCTCGCTAGAATCGACAAATGGTGATCTTCTTTGACCGTCGTGGCTCTTGGACGACCTTGCCCAGGCTCTCTCGATGGATCCTGAAACAGTTTTCATAAGTTACACACGACACTGGGTATTAAATTGAACTCTCTACAAATCTGGCCTTGACATTGACCTGATTCTAGTCTCCCCACAATTTGCCCCCTCATCTAAACGTTGGTGGTTACTCAATTTTACTGTTACAATTTGAATTGAACCAATTGCTACAAAATAATACCAAGAAATTCACCGAGGCGTGCTGGCGAATGAAATACGTTTTAACTTACACGCGCTTATAAAACCTGTTTTCTTGCTGGCTCCGCCTACACACGTGTACGCTTACGTATTTGCCATACAAGATTTTCATTTTTATCTAGAAGCAATGTTTTTTTCATTTAGTTCAGTTCTTTTCATGCAATTCGATAAAATATGCAAATTCTCTTAATTTATTTCATCTCTCAGTGTAGTTACATATCAATAACATGAAGGAAAAATTGCATACAATATATTCTGAGATACAAACAATAGATTCTGAGAAAAAGGTACACGCAATTTTAAAATAATCATTTTGAGAAAATTGCATTTTTAATGTAAAAAGTCACTTCATCACAAAAAAAAAAAAATATGTATTTGTCCCATTTTATTAAACATTAATATCTTTTCACACAATGCATTTTATGTAAAATAGGAAACAAAAAAGTCTTAAATTGCCCAGAAAATACATACATTGCATTTTTCAGTTTTTTTGCCTAACAAAATATTTTGTAGCATTTACATCAATTTTCTCAAATTCTGTATCAATTTTTGAAGAATTTTTAGCTTTGATGAATTACAAATATAAAAATTGACACTAAATCGTCATAAATAGAACATCAAAATGTATCAATATGGTTTTGGTGTGCATTTGGGAATACATTATTATATGACATTTCGAAAGTTTTCTTTAGGATTTTGTATATTTACATGCAAACAGTATTTCAAAAAGTATCAGATCTCAAAAGTTTCTCTAAACTGGTCAAATGATTTCTAAAACAACCAAAATAAAACTGTTTTTAAAGATGACATTTATGTATTTGCGGCGGTATTCACCAAAGACCCATTTCCCGTCGGGAACGAGTGACGTTTCAACGGTGATGTAGTTTCTCGTGGGAAAGATCCCAGGGTGGCACCCCGGCGCTGATATGTCCTAAGGGAACTCAACCTCTGACCTCCCTTGATCTAGCCGACAGTAAGATGCCGACGCAGTTCCCACGACAGCCACCGGTTTCAAAGTACACCGCGCGAAAGGGACTTGGACCAATAGAAGAATGGTTCCACCAAATACGTCCAAACAGGAGTGGCTACTCATCACGTGTCACTTTCGTGGGCGGGACGTATTTCACCTCAAAAGAGACCCTGAAATAGCGAGAACAGCCAGAGAGCGACACCAACGCAG
>BMAV01005967.1:18621-32541 GCA_019973955.1 Trichonephila inaurata madagascariensis
TTTTAATACAAAATAGCATCTGGCACATTATTTTCAACAACAAAAATGTCTGGCATTAATAAATTCATGTTAATAACTTTTTAAATTTAGTGAAAAAGAAAAATTTCCTTCTAAAATTATTTAAAAATCAATATTTTTACCTGTAAAGGTATGATGCGCATTAATAAACGCAACGTTTACCGGCAGCCAAATAGCCCGCACGATGTTCGAAAGGGCATAGAGAAAGAAATATTAAAGAATCAGCTTTTCTAAAACTCTTGTTTTTTTTAAGTTGCTAGGTCTCGTACTACTATGAGGTAATGAAAGTTGAGAAAACAACGTGGTTATATGGCAGCGTTTCTCACAAACTGAGAGGAGCGCCCCCCTTGGGGGGCGTGACAGCTCTACAAGGAGGGCGCGAGCATACTGAAAAGTCAAAAACAAAAGATTATTTTAAAAAAGTACTAATTAATGGAAAGTAAACAAACAGAATACGTTCTGACACAATAAAAATTAAAACACACATTCACACTCATATTTACACTTATAATTGTATCAGTGCTACACAATGTATTTTATAATTAAATTAACAATACTAAGTTAAGAACATGTTTAATAACTACCAGTGACCCCAAGGGATTCTCATAAACAAAAATTATCCCTTATCTTGATAATTTGTACGGTTTAGAATTAAATTCTTAATTGCCTATTAAAAGTTAAGTGATTGTATTGGGGTGGAGGAAGGAACAAAAAAAGAAGCAAATAGTCTGAAATAAGTAAATCCTTCGCTAAATTGTCAAGATCCTTTTATTGCATTCCAAAGCCTTCGGAATAATTTTATGGATATCAGTACATAGAAAAGACCGTACTTCGGAAAGACGCATATATACGTGCGGGGAAATTAATGCTTTGGCTGAGCAAGACGTTTATTTACGCCGGTGGCACTTAAGAGGTTAAAGTCGTATCGTAGTATTAGCATCAAAATATAATATTTTTGAGTTCAATACATTGTTATTGTATGAGGGGGGCGCGATGAAAATTATGCCTGAATACTGGGTCGCGAATATTGAAACTTTGAGAAGCACTGTTATATGAAAAGGGGGTAAACCTATTACAGTAAATGTAGACATACAGGTTTAACAATAAATGGTTTGGAGAAGCTGAGGGAGGGAAGGTCCGACCCGGGAGGAAAGCACTTAAGGGGAGCAATTCCAGGGTAAGAGGGGGATAAGTCTTCTTTTACATTGAGTAATCAGGGGCGACAACAGCTCACGGAAAACAGAGTCTCTCTGGAAGAGGCGTCTTCCAGAGAAACAGTATATATTGAAGAGAAAACCATCTTCACGGCAGAAGAGTGAAGAGACTTCCTCAAGAGAGGCAAAATTTCTTGAAGAGATCACCGCCTTCTTCGCTGCAGAGAAGTTAAGAGAAGACCGCATGAGAGTCCCCAGTGGAAGAAAAGGCCAGCTCCTCAGTCACTGCAGTCTGATCCAAGGACAAAGAGGAGACCCAGTAGAAGCAGGAAAGTTGGAGATCCAGAGCTGAAATATCGCCAGGAAGGACAAGTCCCTAACCACTTAGAAGTAGAGCGGGAGCCACCGAAAGACAAACGTTGCCAGGAAGGACGTCTCTATCCAACCAGAAGTCGAGCAGAAACAAGGAGAGGAAGTAGCGACAACAGGCCGGGGAACCGATCTAGACCCTACAAGATGCGCAGAGGAAAGGATTCAACAACAACAGAATTTGTTACGGAAGAGGAAAGACTGTTCCTCATAGAACAGTTCGAAAGACGTTCCAGCCGAACGTCCGCCACCGTTCAAGTCCTCAGTGGTGACTCAATGGAAAGTCTGTAAAGAAAAATTGAAAAGTTGTATTGTTTCTTTTTTTTGCTTTCTTCTGAGAAGCAGTCAGGTCATTTTTGAGGAAAGCAAGTCCGGTTTCCTAATCATTTTTGGAACCAAAGTTAAACACCAAGATGGGTGCATTTTTCTTTTAATTGTAAAAATGAACTTTTGTATTTAAATTTATTCCAAATTGTGGAAAACATTTGATTGTTTGCATTTGTTTTGCTACCAAATGAGACTTGGCTAGTAGGCGAGAATTCCTTGAATTGTTTGTTTATTTCTATAGTATAATTAAAAAATTGTATGTATTTATATATATAAGTATATAATATCTAGTTTGGAACGGCGTAAATAGGAACAAATAACAATAACACTAACACCGCAGCGCGAATGGAAGGGGAAGTTGTTTTTGAAAAAACCAGATGGTGTTTATATATGTGAAAGTATGTATTTAAAAGTGATTAGTATTAGAAATATATGTATGACTGATTAATGTTCATAAATGTATATATTGTTGATTAATGAATATTTAATGTACAGATGCAAAATACTGTGACTCGTTAGTGATCCTATTTCTGTTTCAGGGTGACAAACACTGAAGTGCTTAAATAAGACGAGAGATGTAAAGAAGAAAAGTGATGTAAGACCAAGAAGTTGTTAGCTATTAAGTATTGTTTAGTGCACGGCCGAGGTTTTTTGTCCTCAAAAGGAGATTTTCCCATGGTCCTAGCCCGAACTATTGTTTGTTGATGTACAAACACAGGAAATGCACTATTATAGCTGATTAAAATTTAAATATGAATGTAGAGTAGTTGATTTTTGCGTGTTGTCGTGAGTGCGAATCTGGTCAGGAATTAGAATAACCTAAAAAAAATTTTCTGTATCAGTACTTAAATTTATTAACGTAATTTTTGTCGGGTCATTGAGATCCTCATATAAATCACGAACCTCCTACTAATCTTCTTGGGAAAATTACTTCTTTTAAATATTGTTCTATTGAAAACTTTATTCCGAAGAAGAAGATGCGATTTATGTAAATCAAAGCTTATATTTAAGCATTAACTTTTAGGTAAGATTGAGAGAAAGAGGTTAGGAGCTAGATGATAGAAGTTAGTAATTAACATAAAGTAGTAGAAAGCTATTCGAGAGTGACTCGTTAATTTATTGTTTAAGACGATTTGGTCAATTAGATATTTAAATTGGAACACTGCGGCTTGAAGTAGAATAGTTTAGAACGGAATTTCGATTATTTGGAACATGTATTGTCAAGAAATTCGAAGAGTAAGTGATTCAATTCATAATTAAATAGTAATTATCTCGTCTACCTTGCTTTTTTTCCAATACTTAATTTTAGGTACATTTCCTAGTCTGAGTTGTTGAATCTTGTTATAAGATTAATGAATTTGTGACGGGGCTTTATCGCGCCTTCTAACTAAAAACCCTCTTGGGAAATCTTTGGGGCCAGAATGGCAATTCTTTCCAACCAACTCAAGAAGAGAACGCGATTATGCAGATTAGGAAAGTGTATATATTGGAGCTTTAGTATTCGGGTTCTAAGAGAGGTTCTATGAGGAGGTCTAATAGTGCTATCGAGGTTCTAAGAGGAGAACGTTCTAGGAAGTGCTAGGGGAGTTCTATGAGTGCTAAGTGCAGTTCTAAGAAGGAGAGTTCTAAGTGAGTTCAAATAGAAATGGGTATGAAACCAGAAGTTTGTTCATTTGCCGGAGCAAGTTGGATCAAGGATTACATTGACGATATAAGGACTGGTAGCTGTTCACCGTGGATTAACGGTAAGAAAGATTATATTAAACTATAATACAAGAGTGGATTCTAGTAAGTTAGGGAATCATCTATAAATATAGATTCGTTGGTTTATTGTGCTATTTGTTAGAATTGCGAGTTATGTCATATCACTCCTGATCATAAGCCTCCTAGACTTGTGTTGCTTTGCTGAATATAAATTGAGATAATAATAAACTAATTTTAGTATGGAATCTTTGAGTGGTCAGTCTCTTATCACTCAAACTTAGGTCGCGTGGATGATGAAGAGATGATACTCCCAGCCCGTGGGCTATCACAAATTATATTGTTTTGATTATGGCTGATCTTCATTCTAACTCTCGAACACTGATAGATGTGCGGGGACATCCATCACACCATGATTATACACTGAAGTGCCACTGAATTAGGGATACTTATCTATTAACAAGTTGGGCCTCCTCTGGCCTTAATAACGGCTGCCATACGACGAGGCATAGATTTAACAAGTTTCTGAAAACGTTCCACGGGAATGGCTTGCCAAGTATTGGCAAAAGTTGTCCACAATTTAATGAGGTTCGTTGGTGCTGTGTGATGGCATTTCACACCTTGTTCCAAAACATTCCCCAGATGCTCAATAGAATTTATGTCTGGGCTTCTAGTATGGCCAATTTATGACAGAAAAGTCAAAGGAATGCTCAACCATCCAGTAGCCAACCGGGACTTGTGAGAGGTGCAGTTGTCTTACTGGGAAAACTCCATTACTGTGAGGATAACAGAACAGCATAAACGGATGGAGGGGATCACCCAGCATCTCTACGTACCGAATTGCATTGAGGGAAGTTGGTACACACACCAAAGATACCAAACAGTGCCACGAAAAAACATCCCAGATCAAGATTGAGCCACCTTGCCCTTGTACAGTCTCAACTTGGCATGGAGGATCCGTGGCTTCATGAGCCTGACTCCATATTCTCAGCGTCCCGTCGGCATCAAGTAGTCAGAATCGAGACTCATCACTCCATGCTACTTGTTTCCAGTCCTTTACACTCCAGTCTCTATGTTCTCTTGCCCAGGCAAGACGTGCAGCCCGATGGCGAGCATTGAGCAATGGTACTCTAGTAGGTCGACGGCTTCCAAAACCCATACGATGAAGCGAGCGTTGCACACTCTGTTTTACTAACTGTACGACTGGCTACGTCATTCAACTGGGTGGTAATGTTTGGCTTCGCTGGCTACGTACAATACGCCTGAGCAATCTCTCCCCACGCACTGTCAAAGCTAATTGCAGTTTGCCCGATCACTAGGATTTTGTTCAGCATCCATGTATTCTTGGAATACTCTTGACACTGTTGACCTTGAAAATGCCAGCTGTCTGATAATTTCGAAAATTAAATGGCCCCTGCGTCTCGCACCAACGATTTGTTCGTGATCGAAGGCGTCTAAATCAGGCAGTTTCCCTCTACTGGCAATTCCAACAACTAATTCATAACAACCACAGTACGCGCTATATATGCTGTTACCACTGCACCCTCACTTGTGCATAAATGATGCTAACACAATTTGTATAGCCCTTGCTATCCCTAATTCAGTGTATGTTATCCTGAACACATTACAGGAAAATGTAGGAGGGTGCTAGCGTCTATGAAGAAAATCATTTTTTTAAATGGGGTTTTTATGCTGGAAGAAGTTGAGTGACAATATAATACACAAAGGGATTGCAAAATCTAAACTTGAATACTTCATACATTTTCTAATAACTACTAATAATAAAAAAGTAGAAAGAACCACAGAATTCGGTTAAAAACTTTATTTGAGAGCAATATCATTAAATATTTCATCTAATATACATATAATCTTGATTTATGAACACATTTTATAAATTTACATCGTTCATTCATGTAATTCATGCTGTAAATCAGACTGTTCAATTTATTTAAGGCTTTTGTTACGAATTTTGTGTAAATAGTGTAAATAATTTGTATTTGGGTGTTTAATGTATTTATATTACACTATGCTATATTTATTTCATGTTAAAATTGTACTATTCACAAGAAATGCCGCCCCTTACGTTATAATGGCGATTCAATGAGAACTTGGCGAAATCTTGGCGGCAGAGCCAAGTTGGCATCATTTTGGCGACCATGTTGGTGGTTAATTTTGCGACTTTGGTGACCCTTTTGGCGTCCATTTTGGAGAGTTCGGAACCCTCTGGATTCTTCTAGATAGTGGATCTCTCCATTAACGGCACGCTCGATGACACGAGCGGTTATATTTCTGGAAGTTTTTGCCGCGCCTATAAATAGGAGTGCCAGCCGCAACCAGTCAGTCTGATTTTAACCAGCGAAGAGTGAACATTTTTTTGACTAGCTATTAGCTCAGCTGTGCTTGTGAACAATCTTTTACTTACGTGTATTTTTAAACACTGACAATTGTGTTTGAGTGTTTTTGAAGGTGTGAAGACCCTCGGAGATTTACTCAGTGAATATTGCTGCTGAATCCTGTATTTAATGGATTGGATTTTTGATAATAAATTCGCATCACTCTTAAAGAACTGTTTATTTTCTTTGTGATTGTTTTCATAAAATCCTCGAATTCGAATCTACGTAACACTATTTTTTGATGTTACACTTATAAAAAATGATGCAGTTTTTTAAATTCTGATGCATGATAGGTATTAGACTAAAGCAGTGATTCCCAAAGTGGTCTATATAAACCTCCAGGGGTCTATGACGACTTGCAAGGGGTCCACGTCAGCGAAAAAATAATTTGAGGGTCCATGAGGTGTAAATGTGGGTCTACGATAGTGGCTCCCATTAAACCAGATCGTAACTTTAATTTTAAAAGGAAATTTAATCAAGTGGAAACCAGACTTATCTATTTAACAGATTTATTTACTAAATTGAATGAGGTTAATGTGTAGTTACAAGGTGACAGCTTAAATTTTATTAAAACAAGGACCACATTTCAGCCTTTCTTGCCAAAATTAAGCTAAAAGAGTATAATAATGGACGTCGCAAATTTTCCCAGTTTCTCAATTGTCACAGACAATCTAACAGTTAAAAGACGTTTTAACCTACGTTCAACATTTAAATGCTTTTTTCTTAGATTTTGAAACTAGATTTGAGAATCTTTTGACCACAGTAGGCAATGAATTCTTATAGTCACTTTGAGAAAAAGATTACAAGAACTAACGAAGATTTTAAAGTAAAGTTTAGAGACGAATGTTGATAATTTGGGCTTTAAAAAGATATACCTGTTACTTATTCTATATTATGGAATATCTTGAGAAAGTTTTTAATTGTTTTTCCAATTGAGAAGGAGTACCTGTCAATCTCCAAAGCAAAAACAGAAAGAAGAAAAGACTAGACACTATTAACCAAGGAGATATTTAGGATTAAACCTGGCAAGATTGATGTCAACTGTTGAAAATTTGTTATTGCATCCCCAGATTCATCCCTCCCACTAAAAGAATTTGTTTGTTTCTCAGTTATTTTATCTATTAATTAAATTTTAATCTAATTAATTGATATGTGTTTTCTTAAGTTTTAAATACTGTACTTCATTATAGTTAAAACTTGAAATCTTTTAAAGTAAGTAGCGCTTAACCAGCTTTCAAAAACACTTTTAAATTGATGAATTTGAGAAAATTTAATATTAGGTCCCCAAACCAAAAAACCTGTCAAGGGGTCTATGAGGCAAAAAAGTTTGGGACTAAAGGATCTACGTTATCTAGATACATTTCAGTAGAATTAATTTCTAAAAAAGAATATATATCAGAAGGAGAGAATACATCTGAACAACCTTATACAAAATGCCAACAAATAGTAAAATTGTCTAAAATTCCATCTAGATTGTTAGATGTACAACATTTTATTTCAATTCTTGCTTTTATTAACCACACACACTATATCTAGACTTCAAAAGGATAATGCGCATATACATTTCGGGGTTTTCTCGTAAAAAGAAGGCGAGCGTTATACGGCGAATATACCTAAAACTTAAAAATTATGGTTTGAAAGTATGGGTGCACGTAATAGCCGGAATATATGGTATACAGAAAAAATTTTTTGAAAAACATTTAAAGACGTGGCAATTGAATTATGAATTTTCTTTTGTCATGTTTAAAAATTAATATTGAGAAAAACGTATTTAATGTTTGAAAATTATAATTTAATGTAAGTTAAGAAATAAAAATTTTAACTCGATCTTTTATATTTTTGTCCAATTAATATTTAGAAGAGATTATTAATCTCCTTAAAAATTTAGTAATTTTTATCAATCAAAAAACTCTCTCTCTCAACAATTTTTTCATAATTATGTGATTTTCAAGGAGCAAACCTGTGTTAAGTTATGAGACATA
The DNA here is from genome assembly GCA_019973955.1 of Trichonephila inaurata madagascariensis. Classification (NCBI taxonomy): domain Eukaryota; kingdom Metazoa; phylum Arthropoda; class Arachnida; order Araneae; family Nephilidae; genus Trichonephila; species Trichonephila inaurata. The sequence continues at coordinate 26,566 of BMAV01005967.1, forward strand.
CACATTGAATAACGCTTATAAATTCTATTTTCACAGTTCAATTGAATACATTGTGATATAGTACACAGTTATATTGTATGATATTTATATACACTCATGGACAAAAAAATTAGAGCACCAAGAAATCATTGTGGGATAGTAACGAAACTTCAGTTTTTTTCCCCCCGCTCTTTTGGATGCATTTTATTCCAAGCAATTAAAAGCAGAGTACCCTAGAAAAGTAAGAAACTCCATTAGATTAATATTACGCTCAGGATTTCGTTGTGGCGTGTCAACGAGAGCCGAGAGGAAAGAGAAAGCTTGGTGAAAGAAAAAGTTTTGACCAACAGCGACTGTACAGTCTTCTACGGTTGTTTCTTTTACAAAGCCGTTCGATGAGATTGAAACATATTTAGTTCTCGTCAGAAACATTTTTTTCCTACAGATAGAGTAAGGCTAATCAATCTATTATATCTTATGTAAAATTTAGGATAGTTGCTTGGGGGGGGGTGTAACTATTATGAGAGAAACCCCCCTCCTCCCCATTTTTCTAGAAAACAATCAAGTGACATGCATTTGTTTGCAATTTTTTGTCATATGCATTTCAGAACAGGGCTTTGAGTGCTGTATTCTTGATAAAATTCCTTCCTGTTTGGTAGATTTGGGATGAGTTTTTCCCTATATTGTGAAGATTGGTGGTGCGGCTTAGAAATTTTTTCTTATTCCTTTCAACTTTTTGATCAAATCGTCGTTATAAGGTTCCGAATTCTTGGAGAGGGGGGATTTCTGTGATGAATCAATGAATACGTCTTAATGGGGATATCTGGCATGGGACAACTAGGAGGGGGAGGTGATTCCTAGAACGAACAAATGAGAATTTTGAACAGCTGGCAGCAGTAGCTCTAATGTCATTTGTGTCAAGATCAGGGGTTTCTTGCCCTTCTATAAATAGGATTTAGGGGGTCGGGAAATGTTGAAATCAATTCTATTCCTTCGGCAATGCATACGAAGTTAAGGAATAGAGGTCAGAAATGCAGACTTAGATTATATATATATAATAATTAGGCATCATTTAAAGATATTTATTAACATAAAAATAAGCAACATAAAATACAAAGAAACATAAGTAAAAAATTAAAATTGTGTAGATATTATGTATAATATGCCTCTTTCAAAAATAATTATTAAAATAAGAAATAAACAGCATGAAATATAAGTATTTCTGCAATGTACTTAAATAAAAAAATCGAAATTTTAATTCGAATCTTGCCTTTATTAAACAATTAATATCGCAAAATCAGGAGTATAATCTGTGACTTTCAGTTTGACACAGGATTCTACATGTTTAGTTTAGCTAAGCTGTTAAGTAACTTGTTTGCCGACTGAAATACACTTTTCATTTAAGGCTGTTTTCGCCGTATGCACAAGAGTGTGAACTTAACGTGGAGCACATTTTCAGACAGAAAAAATGCCACAAATTTTATAAAAATTTGTGACATTGTAACTCATGGATTTGTTTATAATGTAGTGTTTTTAAAATTTGAAAACATTTCATAAATGATTCGTTTTTCTTTTTAACATCTCAAGGGATAGCTCTTTATCGGTATAGGACAAAAAATGCGAAACCTATTTTCTAAAAAAAAAAAATGTTTCAAGTCGGATAAAAATGAGTAGTATGATAAAATATGTGATTCTCTACCGGATAGTGAGGCCAAAATATATTATTAAAGTTTTTTATATCTGAAAATCTCATCCTATCTATATCCTATTCTTTAACATTGACAGAATACAGCCTTAAAGAAAGGTAACCCAGAGCAATTCAGAAATGAATTTCAAATACTTCAAGTCATCTTTCACATTTTTTCCCTAAATTTTCCTTTCCATTATTCTGAAAAAGTTGAATCAACTCCATTTCAAAATGTTTAGAGAAGTGGGAAGTACCTCTACGAATTGTGTGCCAACCCCTGGTCTACATCTAGGCCAGGAGTCGGGTTCTTTGTAGAAGCGGCTGAGTCTCTTTTGCCTCTCTATTTTTCAATTCCTACTATTAGCTCACACTGTCTATGTATTTATTTATATATATATTTGTATATTTATTTATTTATCTTGGTGGAATTTTCAATCGTTAATAAAATACATTTTAAAGCGCTGAATTGAGCTGAAATTTTATTTACAGGATCATTTTGGATGACAATACAATAATTTAATTATAATTAATAAAAATTAATTGATTAAAACTAATTATTTAAAGAATTACAAATACAGCCACGCTGGCGACTTAGCGACCCTTTTGGTGACTTGTGTCAAAACTTGAAAAAGTTTTTTCTCACGTGTTAAAAGCATTCAGTTGGACTGAAATTAAAAGGACAATACGATACTTAAATGATAATTAAAAAAACTAATTACCATTTAATATTGTGATTCTGTCCTATGTATATACATATTTATATTAATTGTAACTATTTAATAAAAAGTAGCTAAAATAAAATTTTTCGTTGTTGATCTAAGTAGGAATTGACTTAAAACTATTTTTTTATATTACTTGTTTCAAAGATATTTGTTTTTCTAAAAATCGCAATCCTTTCACTTTTTCCGTTATCATCGTCTATTCATAAAAATTCATTTCTACTTCTATAGACATTGAAATATTGGACTGACTTCTATATTAAGTATTTCCATTGATAAAGAAAATGAGAAAAATCCAGTTTTTTGATGCCGCAGGAAGATAGCCACTTCGAGTGAAAAATTGCATTCAAAAGTTAAGGAATGAAGGGGCACGATTAGTATTCAGACATATTTTTATTTGCTTCGCGAGAGAAACTCTTATTTGACTCATTTAAAAATTCAACTGACATTTCTTTTTTATTAGTATTGAAACCCAAATTATAAAGAACATTTATAAAACACATAGATTACATTAATACAGATTCTAAAAAATGTTGAAAAACTTTCACGGAACAAGAGTAGTAGAATACAATTTGATAATTAAATAAATATCTTTGTAATACTTTAATATATTACGAATACAAAATGAATAGAAAAATTCTCGTTCAACACAGAAAAAAAAAAAATAAGAGTTTTTTAGTATGAAATCTCTCATTAGAAATTTTCTATTTGGGTGTACATATTTCTTTAAGTTTTTCTACAAAAAATTGAATTTTATTACAATTTCAAATTTATTTTTTTCGTGGAATATTATTATACTTTAAAACTTCTTACATACGAATACTTTATCGTACAATAATATTTTATCACATATTAGTATAAAATATTTTTAATAAAACTGCTTAAATATATATATATATATATATATATATTTCTCCTATATATTATTATAATATTGTTCTTTAATTTTTTCTCTTTTTATCCTATACTCTAGTTTCATTTGATGACAAGGATATATATTTCATGTAGTTTCAAAAATATGTTTTTCGAAAATATTTCAAATAACTATAAGAGACACAAATACAATATAGAAATCCCTTTTTCTTCTGCATGTCGTTTCCATTCAAATGGTATGACTCAATACTTTCTTAGAGATGATTTAACACTTGGAATTCAAAACATGAATTAACTGAAAATACATGAAAGAAAATCTAATGATTAAGTATATTTGTTAAACACCTAATATATATATACATGTAGGATATTCCATTTGTAAGAAGTTAGATCATATCACATTTACCGAGGTCGGCAATTCTAATCAAAACAGTATTCCACATCAACGCCATCTAGCGTCCTTTTTAAAAAAACGCCGACATGAACCTTTTTCGCCAGAGGCCCACTAACATTCGTCGAGAGAAGTCGTGTTTCGCGCGTCAGCGCACTTTCGTCCGCGCCAGGCGGTAAATCTTAATAGTACCATAACGAGTTCTATCATTCGTCCGCGCCAGGCGGTAAGTCTTAATAGCACCATAATGAATTCTATTTAATCTCAATTGCCTCCCTTAAAGTAATGTGATCTAACTTTCCTATTATTCCGAAATATGCTTATCTAACTTTCCTATTCTTTTGAAATATTCCCCATGTAAATACTCCCCTATAATTCTTAATAAATTATTTAGTTTTCAACTAGTTTCTTTCTTGAACTATGTTGTCTATTTTATTTCGAAATTAACTAACACACCCTAAAACCCCTAGACACCACGCCATAAAAACCCCGCCATCTGAAGAATCCAATCTTTTTGGAAGATTTCGGTTGGATTCCCACACATACATTATAATAATAATTTATAATATAATATGTTGTCGATCCATAACAATAAGGAAATCGTCAGAGTATGAAAATATAATGAAATTCTTTCCAAAAATTAATAACTTGATTCAAGTTTTGTTCTTTCCATCGAGCAAGAATTGAAAGAAATTAAATTAAAAAAAAATTTAAAATTCTTTAAAAATTCCCTTTACGAAAAAGATTTCTTTATAAACTAGTTTTTCTCCTTTTTTTTTCTTCTGGAACAGAAGGTGACATATTTTTTAGAATTGAATTATTTGTTCTTAGTAGGAGAAGAGCAATTTTTTTTTTCAATCCCTAAAATGAAAAAATTCTCCGAATGTTATTTAGAATACTAATAAAAGGATAGCCATGATTTGCTCAATTTTTCATGTTTTTCTATATATCATCTGGAGCTGCATTGAAAGCGGACTCCAAGCTCTATGGATAGGTTGGTCATTTTATTTTCTTTCTGAAGGATTCATTTTCGGAAAGTAGCATCATTTCACTGAAGGATCAGTCATACGACAAGGCCCCAAATGTTGCATATTGGCAACTAATTTTTGCAAACACGGCCCCAAATGTTAGAACCATTTCATCTATATAATGGCGGATCTTGCTACTAAATTTTGACGCTTGAATTCATTTGAATTCAAGCTCTCGTCGGATGCTAAATATTGCCGTGATTTAATTATGCCTCGAATATAACGGGGATATTCAGGATTGCAAGACTGTATTAAATAAATAAATACTCTACATATGCATCATGAGCAGGGCATTCTTTGAACAATTGTCATCCAAGCAGTAGAATGTAACTATAATGCAGCAACTTACTTTGATTTTGTCCAAAAACTCTACAATTTGTTTTCTCGTCGTCAATCCGCCATTGGTATGTACTGACTTTAAATTTGAATAGTGATAAAAATAAAAGTGTATTGAAAAGTCTATTAAAAACACGTTGATCAACACGCGCAGATGCAATTAAAGCTTTACGCTCCGGATATACAGATATTGTCATGAGCCTTGATTGTTTAATTAAACATGGATTACAGGCAGCGGATTTTCTGCAAAAAACTTGAAAAATCAAAATGAATAAATTGGAAATTACTTTTTAACTATCCTTTGGAATAATATTTAGACTCGCATTGAAAAAGTAAACCTATTTGTCCTGAAGGAAAATTTGAATTTGTACGAAATTATGAAATTGTTAAAATCGATAATGACATTGCGACATGGTCGACCTTCGATGACCATATCGAGGGGTTTCAGCGTAAGTTAGAGGTGTGGGATTCTCGAAATGATGAGACATTTTAGAATTCTTAATATGACTTTTATTAAGAATTTAACTTAAATTACTTAGATATCGAACAAGCTTATATTAAGTGAGAATAAACCAAAACACGTAGTCTTAATCAACACAGATCACGCAATTAGATCACTTATCAATATAATTATATTATATCCGCCTACTCTTAATCTCAATAATATATTAGCGTTCAGAATATAATCTTCCTACCTTGGTTGAATACTCAACGTCCAATCTACTTCAAATATTTCTCCAAATAGTCGTACAATGGTATGTACCTTGGTTAAAATGGCGAGCTTTACGGGATTCTAGATAAGCCGTCAATCAACACTTCTATCTTCTCTACTCTGAACATTCTCTAAATTGCCATCATGCTCACTAAAACTTCTATCATTTTAAAGGTTATCTTATTTGCATCTATGCTTCGTTTCACTTCTTGGATTTGGGTTGGAAAAGATTTGCCATTAATCGTGGCCGT
>BMAV01005967.1:42541-54623 GCA_019973955.1 Trichonephila inaurata madagascariensis
ACATGGGTATTCCAAATCCGTCAACACATGAAACAACCAAGGTTATTTAAATTCCCTGATATGAATAATCAATTCTACAATTCCTATATTTTGGCATTTCGCTCCCTGTGCTGTGATCACCTGAGCTCGCGATTTTTTTACTTGTTTATAAAAAAAAATATTTTTTATATATTTCTTCCGATATAAATGATTTCATTGCTCCGGTGTCCCATAGCGCTTTCAAAAATGTGTTATTTAATAAAATAAGAACGAAGGGAAGCTCCACGGGTGATATACATATCGGAGAAAGTTTAATTGGTATATCCACTGCCGATTCCTTTTGATTATGAACTTCATTAACTTTCAAAACATTCAATCGTCTCCTTTGCATCCTATCGCCTCGACTGAAATTCTCACTTGAACCCCTATTTCTGAAGTCCCCTCTATTAAAATTATCACTTCGATTTTTTTTAAATTGGTATCCCCTTTCGTTGAATCTCTGATCATCATTCTGAAATCTATTCCTACACTCGAACCACCTATTACTTTGACGGCCATTCTCATAAGTACCTCTAGAATCATTTCTGCCATTATTTGGTCTACGCCCGACCTCAGAATTTCTCCAGTTTCTGCGATTATCATCAAAATTAGACATCCTATGGCGTTTTGACTCCGTCTTTCCACATTATCACTATTCTGCGAACCCCCTTTTAATTTGTAAGAATACCTCTCTTCAAATTTAGCTAATATTTCTAAAAGTTGTACCGTGTTCTGCGGATTCCGGACTTCCACATAGTCCTGGACTTGTGGTTCGAGTCTAACAAAAATGTGATCAACCAATTCTGCCTGCGACATCCTTAGTTCTAAATTTTTATGAATTTTAAGTAAAACGTAAAGAAAATCTGTTGGTTCCTGATTTCTTCCCTGCTGGGACGCAAAAAACCTCGCTTCTAACTCTCTTATTTTTGATTGCGGGGAAAGCTTTCGCTAATTCTGCCTTTAGCTGCGCGAAATCCGTGGCTGTATCTTGCACTAACACCGATCCAAATATTGAGTACCAATCTTGAGCCCTTCCCCTGAGATGACCTTCCAAATAAGCACATGATAAGTTACTAGGAATTTCTAGTAACTGTATTTAATTATCTATGGCCTCTAAAAATTCATTAACATTCTCTGACCCTGAAAAGCACATTTCTGGTAAAATACCAAACCCTCCTGCATTACCTAACCCAGAGTCATATAAATTATAACGATTCGGGCGCCATTGCGACATGGTCGACCTTCGATGATCATATCGTGGGGTTTCAGCGTAAGTTAGAGGTTTGGGATTCTCGAAATGATGAGACATTTTAGAATTCTTAATGACTTTTATTAAGAATTTAACTTAAATTACTTAGATATCGAACAAGCTTATATTAAGTGAGAATAAGCCAAAACACGTAGTCTTAATCAACACAGATCGCGCAATTAGATCACTTATCAATATAATTATATTATATCCGCCTACTCTTAATCTCAATAATATATTCGCGTTCAGAATATAATCTTCCTACCTTGGTTGAATACTCAACGTCCAATCTACTTCAAATATTTCTCCAAATGGTCGTACAATGGTATGTACCTTGATTAAAATGGCGAGCTTTACGGGATTCTAGATAAGCCGTCAATCAACACTTCTATTTTCTCTACACTGAACTTTCTCTAAATTGCCATCATGCTCACTAAAACTTCTATCCTTTTAAAGGTTATTTTATTTGCATCTATGCTTCGTTTCACTTCTTGGATTTGGGTTGGAAAAGATTTGCCATTAATCGTGGCCGTCAAAGAACACAGAGGTTATGTTAGAGGAAGGACGCGTGAGATGTCACAACATTTATAAAAATCAAGAGTTTTTTTTTTATTATGGGCCAAAAGCCAAAGAAATATCCTTTCTAAAGGAATATCAAAAAGTTCACCAACTCAGTGTTAGAATAACTCTCCTTGAAGGAAATGAAGACAACGTTGGAAGGTAGCCAAAGCCAGAAATTTAAAGTAGAAAAACCTTTATACCAATAATCGGCCATTTGCAACATACAAAAAAATGCGCAGTAAAAAATACGAGGAACTATTTGAAATGCTTGGGTTATTTGAAAATATTTCTAATTTTTGCGCAGAAACTGAAATAAAAACAGCATGCGAGAAAATATCGAAAATTTACGATAAAGATATTTATGGGAATGAATTGAATTTGGAAGGCCACCATTTCAAGTCATATCTTGAAAAAGCGAAGATAAAACAAAGAGAAAAGAAACAGGAAAAAGGAAGATTAATGAATGATATAGATCTACAAGTACAGATGAAGATGAAGTACAGCTGTTGGAACTAGGATTGTGGAATCAACATTCCATACATACCTAGAATGAGATTACTTCCCAAATATTGAAATATTAATGAGCATTTCCTTGTCGATGATTACTAACGCGAGTGGGGAGCGTTCGTTTTCAAAACTTAAATGAATAGGTCAAAAATGAATTGAGAAATCATGGGACTCGAATCACGTTTGAATAACTTAAAAGTTGGAGGAGTAAAATAAAATATTATTAACAGTTATTTTGAAGACATAATTAATGACATAGTGAATTTATAATGTGAAAAACACATTTTTAAATAATACCTCATTTTATTAAGTACTGCCTTTAATGATGTATGTACACCGAATTCAATAAATTATTATAGGTGGGGCCTATTTTTGCATAAGGGACAGGGCATCAAGAAGTCTTGAGACAACGCTGGTCAAGAAATAGATGGCCAAGAAATAAGGGTTGAATTTTCCATCACTAAAAGAGCTCATATCTGGAATTTATATATGGGGAAACCAGCATATCCAAAATTTTCTGATCAATAAAGAAATTTGAAAATTTTGCTTTCGGTGAGTATGTCGAAATAATAACGGATCCTAACTCTAACATTTCTGCAAAAATTAGCACCTCTGTCGGCCAAGCTACTACGGTGGAGATTGGAGATCCATATTTCGCATTGTTCACAATTAAAAAAGGCTATCAAGACTAGTGTCTAATTAAATATTCATCAAAGTTGCTTTAAAATCTATTGAATGCTGTGCTTGTAACGTGGCTTTTCTTTTAGTCTGTTGCTTATATATTATTTTGTATTTCTCAAGATGTGTGCATTATTCATGTATTTGTAGAAAGGCTTCTTTTCTTCTGTTTTTGTATATTGTTTATAGTTTGTGAGTCCAGATATCTGTCCATTGGTTTTGAATTCATATTTTGCTTAGAACTCTTTCTCTGAAAATCCAGATTCTCATGAAGATGATTTGACCGACAAATTTGAAAGGAATTTCAAAATGGCAACTGTGAGTGATTTGCAACAAATCAAGGTAATACAAATAAGGACAGATTTTAAGAATGGGCCGATTTTATCATACGCTGATAATCGACAATACTAAAAATGGCAAACTTTATGTAAAAAAAAAATAAACGCAGGTCCTCTATATACTAAAAACGTTAAACATGCCTAGTTTTTGCTAAAAATGTTACAACACAGATTAGGAAATAAAAAAAAAGTAAATTGGAAATTAATTTGATTAATATAATTTAATGGAAGGCAGTGAAATTATAGCCGTATTTTGATAAGTACCGGAAATAGTGACATTAATTTGTAAAATAAGAAATAGAATGGGGTGAAAAAAAATTATAACTAATTATTTAAGAAAAAAGGTATTCTAATGATATTTTTTTTTTTTAGCAAAATGACATTTTCTTTTTAAAGACTCATATTGTATAATTGAGTATTTCCATGATGAATATTCCCCTCAAGGGGCTCACCTTCTTTAGGTGAGTACGGGTTTCACGCTCCCGAGGTGCCCTAGTGATCTTTTCCTTTTCCCCAAGGGGTTTGCTGTCTTTGGTAAACACGGGTATCACGACCCCGGGGTACCATAGTGATCCTTCTCTATTTTCGACCCTCTTCTTGTCATAAAATTTCATCTTTTCCCGTCTAGACCACAGACCACTAGTTCAAGATGTACTTTGTACAAATATAAATTTTTTCTAATGAGAAAATTTACAATTATCTACTAACATATTTTCCTTTGCATTCTGCCTTGCGTTAATTTAATTTCTTTTTCGTATATTTCTTTCGATATTTTGATTATGTTGCTTTATTTGTTTTCGATTAACACCGTTGGTTACCCAACCCGCATGTTTACCGTGTGCGGCGTCCTGTAAGGAGGAAAATGGTGTCCTGGGAATACCTTTGGCCCACGCTTCGCTGTAGACGGGAGGCAGGAGTGAGCCCGCTCCTGTCAATTGGCTGGTAGTACCTCTCTTCGGTGTCCCCGAAGAGACACTGCTTTAGGGTTAGTGCTGCAGATAAGGGGTGTCGGGTTTACCCGTTGGATCCTCACCCTGGACTGTATCACTATATTCTGGGTGTACTCTGGGTAAGCGCCGTGCCTGGTTTTTGGCCAGATGACCGGCACACTGCCTCTCTTGTTGGACTCCGTGGTGGGTGGAGGCACGCCAGGACGAAGTTATGTACGCGTACTTATGGATCCAATGCAGCTGTGCCCGGGTAAAGGCCTCGTATTACCCACTCTCAACATTGACAAAGTTTCAACGACTGCCAGAGAGAGAGAGAGATTTTTATTACTTTCACTTGAAAACAATGAGATGTCGAAGAAATCGCCCTATGCAATACGTAGGAATAGGTGGAGAACCAAAATCAGTAAAACGATTGCGTTCCGGTCATCTACTTATTGAAACAAACTCTGCTCTTCAAACTAAGTCCTTTCTTCTTGCTAAATCTTTTCTAAATAGTCCTCTAACGATAAATCCGCACAAAATTTTGAATTCCTGCCGTGGTGTTATTTCCGAACCTGACCTGTTGACCACCCCTGATGCAGAAATTCTGGATGGTTATTAAGGTCAGAAGAATCACAATAAAAAAAGATACAACTGTTATATCAACCAAACACTTAATTTTAACTTTCAGCAGCCCCGCACTACCCCAAACCATTAAAGCTGGTTATTTAAATTGTAAAATCCGTCCATACATTCCAAATCCTCTGCGCTGTTTCAAGTGCCAGAGGTTTGGACACTCTCAAACTGCCTGCAGAGGACAATTGACGTGCTCTAGATGTGCATCTGTTGGACATGCTTAAACAGATTGCATTCTACAGCTGAAATGTATTAACTGCTCTCAAGCCCATTCCGCCGATTCAAAACTCTGCCCCAAGGGGAGAACTGAAAAAGAAATTCAAGTAATCAAAACCAATAAATATATCTCATATCCTGAAGCACGAAAATTAATAGTCCCACAAATATCTCAAACACATACGCTCAAGCTCCCAAACCCTCAACTGTAACCACAACAACCCAAACCAATGAAAGTATTACAAAAATAGTATGTACGCCTTTAAAACTACTGCAACCTTTAGTATCCATTCCAAAGCCAACAATGTCCTCCAAAATTCCTGCAATTACCAAATCATCAACCGCAACTCAGGCACAACTCTTACCATCCACATCTTCTGTTACAGTTACATCGCCATCAGAATCTCAATCTCCTATTTCTGTAATAGATATTGCTCCCACCACTTCTAATAATTTATCTATTTCTGCTGCATCTTCTTCATCCACAGCATGTCCTGTTCTTGAAACTACCACCACTACATCCAATACCACACCTGCTACATCCCTCAATAGTGAAATTTCTAAAGCATCTAAAATCCCACAAAATGTTAAACAGAATTCAAAAAATAGAAGAAAAGCGCCCAAAAGTACAGAATTCAAAAATTGGAATAAAAATGGCTCCACATAAACACAAAAAGTCAGCACCTACGGAATATACTACTGATGACGAAGACTTACTTATGTATGACGTGGAGAAGGAACTTGAGCTAGATCTTACGGATAAATTCGCACATAAAAAAATGTTTTTATAAACAATCTTGACAATTATTTACGCACGTTAACTCCAACCCGATTCAAGAAAAATAAAAGCTAATTTTTTGATAACTTGTATTGTCTAACTTTGTTTTAAACTAACATGTTCCATTTGTCTTTTTCAATTGTTTTTATTTTAATATATGGTCTGACTTGTGGTGGGGTAACTCCCCACCAAATTTTTTCTTTAATTACTTGAAAAAGGTTTTATGTTATTTGAAATTTAACTTTTTAAAACTATATTATCATTATTTTTAAATATTTTATAAAACACTTTAAATTTTTTTAAACAAATGTTTGGCGCAGCATAGCCAAAATTGGCTCTTGCGCCATAAAACCCTACACTCACTCACCCATGATGAATATTCTGTATCAATTTCAGGTACAACTTATTTCTGAGACAAAAATTCTTTTTTAAAAAAAATACTTTGAAGCTCAGATCTATCTAGATATATACACTGTTTTCTTCTACTCCTTCGCGTGTGCATCAATTTTCTCAGAAGGTTCTTTGTTAGTTATCTTAATTTAAGCATAGAAAATGAAAATTAAAAAAAAAAATGCAAAACAAAAATATAATGTATTTTAGCAGTAGATACTTGTATGTTTTAAGTTGTTTTAGAACAGTTTTTTTCCCAAACTGAATTAATAATATATGTATCTTAGTTTCTGAATAATAAAAGTATTCCTTACATTATTCACATTCTTAGATTAATTTTTTTATACGTATTATACTTGATTCTTTTATGTTAAATCCTTTTCTAGATTTGATTAACAAATTTGCATACTTTTCGAAGTATGAATAATCTGTAAAGGTATTTTGTAGACTCACAACGGATACAATGACAAACAAAATTTTAACTTATTTGTGAGATATTTTCCAATAGAATATTAATTTAACGAATAAATTAGAATAGAGAAAAAATCTATAGCCGTCATTGAGATATAAAATTCAATTTTATTTATTATTCTGAAGTTGAGATATGATTTTTTTTTATCTCCTAGTTAGTATTATCTAGAATTTATATAATGTATAAATTTGATTTGTATCATTTTTTAACCCTCGCGCGGAGTAGTGCTACGCGGGAGGCGCAGCGAAAGGGTTAATTGTCATACTAAATTAAGAGAACATTTCTATTTGAATTCATTTTTTAAATTATCTTGGATGAGAGAGAAATGTAAGAAAAAAATCATTACACACACACAATTCTCTTCCTAATAATAATTTGGAAAGAGAATGAATTTTTGAGGATATCATGAGAATATATTACCGTCTCGTGGTGTAAATAAATGGTTTTTACTATAGCCACCCTCTTATTTTTATACAAGAAAAAAGCAGCAATAGGAAGTAATTCAACTCATTATTCACGCAGCAAAATATTCTTTTTCGCAAAATAAAGCATTGTAAATATGTATTTAGGTAGTTTTTCCATGATTTTCTACTGAAGCGATTTTTTTATAACTTTGTACAAATAATGCATACATGTAACGCCATTTTCAGGTACTATGTTAAGGCTTCCCAAACATGGCGTTAAAAAAATTCTGGAAGAAAGGATATACACACGGTCTGTTCAAAAAGTATTCAACCTTCAAGTTTTCAGGGTACAGTAGAAATTCTAAGACGGTGTCTTGACAGCTTAATTTTTTTCCCTTTCGTTCCAGTGTACCTGTCGTTTCCTGCAGGCAGTCCAGTGAGGTTCTGTTATACGAGTGTTCGTCAGATTTTCATTTTTCTAAAGATAACTGAACAACCTGAGAAGAGGTATACATCGAATTTTTTTGTCAAAAGCTTCGTGATTTTCCAAGTGAAACAATTCGTTAGATTCAGTGAGTGTTTGGAGACGATGTTATGAGGGTCACACAAATTAAGGAGAGATTGAAACGATTCACAAAAGTGGCTGTGCGCGTTAACAGAGAGTGATCAGCGTTCTAGCAGGCCACAGACCGCTCGAGATGCAGCTGTTGTCGAAAAAGTGGAAAATCTGATCGTGAAAGATCGTCGTTTAACCGTACGAGACTGCTGAACAAGATGAGATCAGTACAGGTTCTCCATATGCAATTTTGTTTGATCATGCGCAGAACGCTCGCGAAATTTGTTCCCTAGCTTCTGTTGATGGAACAAAAAAATTTCGTCTTGCAGATGCACAGGACCTACTGGACACTATCAATGCTGAATCTGCTTCTTGCGACTTCTGGTTGTTCCCGAAAATGAAAATGCCACTAAAAGAATTCTGTTCTGAGATGAGATAAAATGAAAAATTCGACAGCGGAGGTGAACACTATTCCAAAAAAAAAGCCTTCTAGAAGTGTTTTTGACAGTGGAAGGCAGGCTGGGTTAAGTGTGTGAGTGCTTACTTTGAATTTGATTAAGATCCTAATCCTGCAAAGTTACTAAGAGATAATTTTTCTGGCCAAAGGTCGGATACTTTTTGAATAGACCTTGCACGTATTTTTCGTAATTTAAAACATTTCCAGATTTCTTACATTTCTACTTTCCGAGCTTGAATTACAAGAGTAATTTACGTTCTTAGCAAAAGTTTCATATCTAAATAATGCGATTTCATTGCGCTGAAGTGTCATTATACTTCCAGTACATTTAGAAGTGTTGTAAATAAATCTTCAACCTACTTTCCCCTTAATTTTCTATCTGTCCTGGAATTTTCGCCAAGCGATGTGTAAGTAGATCGTAAGACGCTATTTCATCAAACCGCTATCGAACGTGCAGCATCGAATTTACATAAAGATTTGTATAAATTTCTTTTCTCCTATGTGACACAGTTCTCCCTTAATATATAAATGCACTTGATCTGTTTATTCAAAAGATTATTATGACTGTTTCTTAAGATGTTTGCACGATTAAATGTTAGATTATGCTTAGGTTTATGAATTTCACTTTTTACCTTAATGTTAATAAATTTGATGCTTAAAGTTTTTCAGACTTTGATTTAATGGTTCTTGAGTCTCACTGCGTAAATGAGATCGCGAATTATAATTTCATTATAATACGTATCAAGAAAAGCTTTACGTTGACGTTCTTAATTTGCTTTTATAGGAATATTTTACGAAGGTAATACATGAAGCAATCTTCTGTTCCTCTGAGATCATCGTAAAAATTTTGAGGCAAAAGTGAGAATCAGAATCACTCATAACTGATGCTGTCTCTATTCAAATGTTTTGAATATTTTCAAATGGAAAATTCAGAATTAAGGTGAAATTTATCTTTAATAAACTGAATTTAGTACTTTTTTATTGAGTCAATTAAGAATATCGAGGTATTTCATGTGTGAAGAGGGTTATCAAGGTTATATAAAATATTACAAGGAAGATTTTTGTTCCGAAGAGAACTGTATCATTTTCATTTCATTTTTGAAACCAAGTTTCCGTATCAGAAAAATGTTTTATGAGGAAATTCAGGCTTAATGTTTGGGAGAAGAGTGAAACCTATCAGTGAATTTTGTGGATTATTAGCTTTGTTCATAAATTAAGGTGTTCCGATAAAAAAAAGGTTCACAAACAAAACTAACGTAACTTATTCATGAAGCCCATCTGTTAGATAAAAGATAAAGACCAAAAAGGTAGTATATGTGTGTATATGATGCCCTTCATGAAAAAAATACGATTTTTGCTCCCAGGAACAATTGTAAAAAAATACCCCTTTTATAGAAACTTAATACAATATGGTTGGTACATGAGATGGTTAATAAATTGTATATTTCCCATTTCATGAAATACAGTCCGTACAACGCTTATATATGCCGTAACAGGGTAGCATCAAAGGTCACACAGCTAATTGCAAAAAGACATTTTATTTCTAGAGTAAATAATAAATAGACGATAAATTCAATATTAAAAAGTACAGCCTTTCGCTGCGGAAAAGTTGTTGTTCAAAGTTATTTCAGGTATGCCAGCCGTTGCGCCGCTGACTCCGGAAATCCATATAATTCACCAAAGTTCCTCAGTAAAAAAACAAGGTTAATTAGTAAGTCTTTGAGCGCGGCTGCTCAACCGAGTCTTGAAAAAATTCAAAACTTGAGAGTACAGTTCTTTCGTATAAGGCAGGAGATTAAGAGCCCTTGGTACTTGAGACAATTTTTCTCAAACTGTGGGGCACGCCCCCTAGGAGGGCGTGGTAATCCTGCGAGCGGGGCGCGAGCATATCGAAAATAAAAGGTTTAAAAAATTACAAATTTACTGAAAGGAAGCAAAAAAAAAAAAAAAAAAAATACATTCTGACCTAGCAAAAATAAAAAACATATTTATACTGGTATAATATACTTATAAATGCATCATTACTGCAAAATGTATTTGATAATTAATTTATCAATACTAAGGAGCAAGATTACTAATTATTAGTGACTCCCAAGGGCTTGTCATATACAAAATTTAATACTTATCTTGACAATTAGAACGGTTTATATTTAAAGTCGTATTGTAGCTTTACGTCATGGTACATTGTAACTGAATTCAATTCATTGTTATCATATGGAGGGGGCGCGTTGAAAATTATGACTGCAAATTGGGTCGCAAATATTTAAAGTTTGAGAAGCACTGCCTAGAGGCCAACTCAAAATTTGAAGAGCGAAAAATTCGGTCAATGGATGGAGATCGAGACTCCACTTTCACCTCTCATTGGAAGGTATAACACATTTGTGCACCCGACTTTCCACTGTGTGATGCCCACCAGATGATAGATTGTCATGTTTTCACTGAGGATGTGTGTCTTTGTACTTTCTATTCATGTTGTCTGCATCCTATGTGTGCCAAGAGGATCTAATACAAAGGGTTACAATTCGCAGCTTCCTTCCTATGAAGCATTTTGACTAACAAGCGTCTATTGGTCGGGAAAAGAGAAGGGGTGTTGCGACTTCAAAGACATTCTCCATGACAGTTGACACGTGTTATTCCACAGGCGTAAGGTATATCCGGTGCTTTTTTTGGAGACACAATGTCCCATCTTAACTTAGCAGCGTTGGGGAAGGTAGGAAACGTATCAATCTACTTGAAAAAAATAGTTCGACTGTTTTGGAATTTAAAATAAAGCAAACGCATAGATATTTGTAAAAAACGTCATATATTATCGAAAATATGATTTTAAGGATATATTTCAGGTTAATCATATCTTAAAACATTTATTCTTTAATAAAAGCGAAAGAAGAGTTAAAACATCCACTGGATGTATTTAAAGTTTGGCTAGAAACCGGTTTTCGAAGTATCATTGTGCGCGAACTTGTTCCTTCGCCAATTCCACACCATTCACTTTGCGCGTCTTAACTCTCTTTCATACCAACTATTCTGATATTTTTTTTTATTTATAGTTTCTTTGACACTTTAAACATGTCTAAAGAAAGAATGGTCACCAATGGCGTGGAAAATCAATCAGAAGTTAAGTCCGAAGAAACATATTGAATGTTTATTCTCGACTTGGAAAATCAAGTAATCAAATAAATCATTTGTATAATAGTTATAGAATAGATGAAATCGCAGAAAAGTTTTACCGCTGCACCCTATTCACATTGCGGGGATTCCAATGAGATAATATTGAGACAAGTAAAAGGACATGTTATAAGAGAAAATAAGACTCAAACTTAATAAAAGGTATAGAGAAGATCTCAATTCAAAATTGGAAGAATTGTATTAATCATGTAACCAAGAAAGAGACTTGGCAAATCGATAGACTTGTTGATGAAATGTGGGAATGAGTGAATATTAACATCGCACTGTTCAGCTACACAAGGGCTTTTGGCGACAGACCATGGTCAAGTGACGTGGACGACACCTGAGCTGGCACCCCCTCTCCTAACTACCACACCACACCAATGGGAGGACGTTTCACCATTCGACAGATCTAACGTGCATCGCTGCCCTACACGATGGGTCTTTAGTGGTACTGGGCTTAAACTCATGACATGCCTGCCATGATCTGATACCTTGACCACTGGCCTACCGCAGCCCTATTAAATGTGGAAAACCAACACTTATATCTGTGAACAGTGATTCTATTGATACCGATTCAGAACTATTGTATGCATATTATCAGTAAAAAATACACTGGTGTGTAAAACTTAAGCAACAGGTGGGTTTATTGCCATAACTTCCCGAAAAATCATCTGAGACATGAAATTCTGAAATGAGGGAGAGTATTATGTACGTAAAGGATGACG
>BMAV01005967.1:59623-115059 GCA_019973955.1 Trichonephila inaurata madagascariensis
TCTCCAGACCTCCTTTTCTGCAATTTCATGGCTATCTGCTAAATTTTTACAATGTTACTTAAGTTTTGCACACCAGTGTATTATGTGATGCAAAAAATATTATAATGCTAATATATGTTCTCATAATCAATGCAGTGCCGCTGAAGACCCACAGTGTAGAGGGGCAGATGCATGTCACAAATCTGTCGAGGCTTTAAGTTCTTCGGTGACAAAGTGAAGTAGTTTGGAGAAGTGGATGCCAGATCAGGTGTCGTCCACGTCACTTGACTAAAGCTAAAAATTACGTAGCTCGTCGCCGCTGTCTCTTTCCAGTGTGACGCTAATAAACACTCACTCATTGTCCACACAACACACATTTATGAAAAAGGTAATTTTAAATCACCTTATTCGTGTAACTATTTAAAGTGGGATAAATACCATACTGTATATGCGATTTTTAATATTACTTCATTTGGAGACTAGTTTAGGCAGTTCGTCAAGAAATAAATACATTTTTGCAGGCAACGCTCTCCCTGGCCTGTTCACTCAAAGTCCAAAGAGAAAAAGAAACATCGAAATAAATATAAATTAAATTTGTATAAAGTCGTATGTGTTTAGAATCAAAATAGATTAGAAAAAATTTTTTTTTCTTTACCGAAATCAAAAGTTAACTTTTAAATTTTTTTGCTTTTTTAGACACAATGCTCTCTTCTAAAGTTATATATCTTTATATATAATATAAGCCCCTTATCGTTATAATCAAAATGTATCAATGTAAATTTTTTCCTATGTTTCTTCCGTTTTCGTTTTAAACGCCTTCTACATGAAGTGCTAAAAATATATATAAAAAAATTGATTTATGAAATTAACTAACAAAAGATCAATTGTCTTAAAGGGACAACTATTAATGCAATTTTTTAAAATAGATATAAAGCTAAATTTCAAAATAAATAATTATTATTGTATTAAGTAGTAGTTAAAATCGATATTACTTTTTCTTTAAAAGTTATGCTTAGTGAACTGAATATATTTGTGAATTTCATTTTGCATATTATGTCAATAACGTAATTTTTGAAATGTATATCGAGATAGTTTTTGGGGTAAACTATAAGTTTTATAAAGGATAATAAATTTTTTTAATAATGATACATTTTTTAAAAGTCTCAAAATTCTTTATGCTTTATTGTATCTTAAGATAGCATACCAAAACGGTATTTACACATGTATTGTAAATAATTATTTATATTATTATATAATTTAAAATAATGCTAACGGAGTAAACGCGATTAAGATTTTTATAAATATTACAGAATTTTTTGTTTTATCAGAGGACGTAATAAATGAACTTCTAGAATTAAAGAGAAGTATATTAATAATGAAAAAATAATAAATTTTTCACGCGCCAAATCTGGTGAATTTCATTGATTCTCGTCAACCTCTTTCCCTAGCGTAACCCAACAGAGGCTGTGATTTGTCACTGGCAAGTTAAAGTGGAACGGACCCTTCATACGTCAATCTTGACACGTAGAGAGTTTTGCTACAGAGCAGATGCTATCAAATGATCTGGGGGAAGATTACTCTACTTAGCAAACACCGAAGTTTCGGTAAGGAGTTGGTTGACGGGCTGCAACCGATCGGCCAAGCATGTTCCAGACATCCTCTATCCGATTCAAGTCAGGTGAGAATGCGAGCGGTGATGTCCTCAGATGGAGGGCATTCATTTACGATGTTTTCTCAGTGAGGACGGGCGTTATCATTCATAAAAATAAATTCTACGTTTATGGCGCCCCTAAGCAAACGTACATGTTGTTTCAGAATGATGTCACGATAAATTTGGTATGTTATGATTATGGTTTTTCTTTAGTTCTAACTTTCATCGAATGGAATATTCCACTTACAGATGTTTTATCTACAAAATATTTTATTATAATAAAAATACATATATTTATTTATCTACACTATTAAAATTTGAGAAGAAACAAAAGTATGTATGTATCCATGTGAGACTATTTTCACACGAACTGTTAAACGCAAGAACAGTCTGTTATGACCATTTAAATTCTGAAATTACAATTAGTTAAAAAATATTAATCAAAATCATTAAAATTAATGATTGTAATGTCAACATCAGAGACTCTGAAAGATGGCAGAGGGAAAAATTTCCGACATTTCTTTTGTTTTTAAAACTGTCTTCCATTCCTAAATTCGAAAAAAATAGCAATAATAATAAATCTTGTGAGTTGGATATACTGTTTATTTCGAGGCCAGAATAATTTTTTTAAAAAACAAAATGATATTTTGCTTTTTTTTTCTAAAATGAGTGAGTCAGTTTTGACGCGTTTTCAGGGACAGAATGTTCCAATCGCTCTATATCTCCTTCTCATCGTCGTGATTAATCGAGCCTAAGTCCTGAAAAAATGCACGCTTTATTCTTTTAGAACACAAGTGATTTAAAACATTGGACTCCCTAAAACTTTTCTTACGATTTTTCGAAAATTACTTGAAATTTGAACTAAACATTTAACAGCTTCAGTACTTCTGAAAATAATCACACGAAACTTTTTTTTCCCTTGCGCCAACACTTATCCGTATTTTGACTGAAGATTGAAATGTTTACTACAATAGCAATGGGTTAGAGTGTTTGTATTAGCAATACACTGCGTCATCCAATGACATCATTTAGTTTTTAAGAATCTGAATGATAGATTCAATGAATCTCTTCAATTAGCCATCAAAGCAGTCAACTGAATCAAAAGCAACGCACTGAATACGTGGTTATTTGCGTAATTGTGTAAAGAAAAATGATGAGAACATTGATCATTAACTTAACATCCGTCTGAACTCTGTTCTTGAAAGGCTTATACTTGTAAGGATTTTTTGCACCTTTGGTGCCTGTTTGAAAATCTTGTAATGGTAACGATTAAATTTTTTTTAAAAAAATTTAATCATGTGGAGATTAGATTTTCCTCATTTGTGAACAGATTTATTTACTAAATTTAATAAGATTAACTTGCAATCAACAATGCGACAGCCTAAATTGGATTAAACCAAAGACCATCAGCGTTTCTTGCCAGAATTAAGCTTAATGAATATAATATTGGAACTCGTAAATTTTCCTACTTTGTTGCAGGAAATCTACCAGGAACATGACGTTTCAACTTACATTAACTATTTAAATGCCCGCTATTCAGGTTTTGAGTTTAGATTTGTGAATGCTTTGACCATGATATCACAATAGGCACTCAATCCATATGGTTACATTGGAAAAAACAAACAAATGTCGTATTTACAAGAGGAACTGATCTTTTCTTATAAAAATCTTCAAGTACAGCTTAAAAACGGAATCAGAAATTTCAACTTTAAAAGACTTAGTATTTTCCCCGCATTATGGAACATGGCGATAAAATTTTGAATTGCTTTTCCTTAAGAAAAGGAATTTCAGCACGATTGTCTAACGCAAGACAATTAAACGAGGTGATTTAGGGTTAAACCTGACATAGTTGGTGCCAAATTTTGAGAGATCGCTAAAAAGCATTAAATTCGTTCTTTCTAACAAATGTAATTTTTTATGCAACAGTCATTAGTTTTAAATTAATTAATAAATCTTTAAAAAACGTTTGGGAACCACTGATATAGACTAATATGTTGTAAAAATCTGAACAGTTTGCATTGAAAATTTTGTACCCGTGGCTGCAGATAGCTGACGAGACAGGTCGGATGTTGTGCTTCTTTTGGTATCGTTGCAATTCCAAGTTCTTCGGATACTTCCATCATATAGCATTCCACATGCGTCATAACTATTCGATTATGTAACTGAGTGACTTGCAGTTCGTATGTGATCAATTTTTTACTTTGTCACCAAAACTTAATACCCCTCTCGTCATTGTGACGTACTATCTGCGTTATGTGGAGGCTTTCTGTAATATGCATATTATTCTTGAAGAGATGGGTGTAATAATTCTACAGGTGAAAGTTTTAATCAATATTTCGATTTTCGTGTGATTTTGAATTATCCTTAATTTATGGACATGAGTGTAGTTCAATTTTAATTCTGAACGTGGTTGTAATATGAAGAAAACTTTATGAGAGTGATAAGAATTTTATACATAGAAGAGTTTATTAATCTTTGAATTTAAACTTTGCTGAAGCCTGTGAAGGAAAACAAACTTGGTGGAAACTTCACATTGAAGTTAGTCAACAGGAAATGCTCTTACAGACTAAATTTGACGAGGTGTTTTATTGAAAGTAATGTTGGCGAGGAGCTATTACTTAAATAGGGTACAGATAATTGAGAGTAATTACTTCTCTAATTCAGACAAGCGTAGAGGAAGTAACGATATTGCTCCGGAATTAGTTGGAAGAGTAAGATCCTTGCTTTATAACCACTGCAATTTTCCCAATATATAAGTATATTCTTGAGAATCCTCTTAATACAAAAAAATTAATCTAAAGATGAATTTGATAAGTAATGTTTACTATTTAATTAGCAATGCCATCGATGCTTATTTCATGGGTGTGACAAGATATGTAGTCCATGTTGTATACAATTTGCACATTAGATACAAAATCAATGCTATTGGGAAAGGTGGAATTCTAAAGTTTTAATTTTGCAAGTGCATTTTCACAATCACATATAGCTTATTTGTGAAGTTTTAGAATTTTTTCTTTCCCTATAACATGACACAAAGTAAGCTACTCCCCCTCCCCTTTTGAAAATTATTTTCAAATTGTAACTTTTAGCTTAATTTACATATATTGCATTATTTATTTCTATGTGTTTACTACTTCCTCTCTGATATAGGAAGAATAAAATTAGTGGAATGTATATGAAGGAGAAATCTGAGTTTTTGCTGCTAGCATTTAAGCATGCTATTTAGTTTTCAATATTGATACAGTTGTTAATTCTGGAGAAGATATTTATATTTTCAGTAAGTGGAGTTATGCCTTTATTATTTTTCTTATGGAACATTTTGAATATCAAAATATGTTTTAAAGCCATATAATTACTTGGAGAAATTGTTACTATGAAAGTTACCAAACTTAATTTTATCAAATTTAAAAACAACTTCCAATTCTATATGAAGAGTATTTCAATACTTATTATTAAACATTTCGAAAATGGAAAACATTAGTATATAAATTTATTAATGTATTTCATACATCTATGTTTAAAATACATCTGAGGAATTGATGCACAAATTAATGTCTGCAGATAAAGAAACTAAAAATTTATGAATTATTTTCGTTTTATAGGGGAAAAAACATTTTGTACATGCATGGCAAAATAAAAGCATTGAAAAACTGAGTTTAAATTAAAAAATTTTTTAATAAAAATATTGTCGAAATATCTTTTAAGTTTTATGTACTGACAGATTTTAAATTTCATACTAATGAAATAATATTTCACTTAACTGTCAATTTTAAGTTTTCGGACATATAGAGATGCCAATGAAAACGTCCAAGTACTTTGACACCTTCCAAGTTTGCTCAGTACTTTTAAGTAAGAAAACTCAAGAATTTTCGCTATTGTTAGACACTATTTAGCATTTAAGGGAGACACACGATTCAATTGACGATATCGATCAAAAATTGAGATTTTTTTTTTAGCCTAAATTATTCTTTATATAATTTTTGAAAATCTCACAAAATTTGAAAGTTCCAATGTAAAGAAATTAGGAATATCATAGCTTTTATGTTCGTTTTTATTCACTTCCCAATAGCAAACAAAAACTTTAAACTGACTTATCGTTAAATCTAGTGTATAGCGTGCACCTACACTTTCAGGCTGTATTTTTTTAATTTTAGGGTATATTTGCTGTATAATGCGCAACCCCCTTTTTTTTAAAAAGAAACCTGAAATTTACGTATGCAATGCTCTTATGTTTTAAGATCATTTATTAGAAGTATTACCTCAAGCTTTTGAAAAAATAGTACACATCTTGATTTATAACTTTAAGTTCATGAGGTGTGCGTTTCATTTCTTTTAAATAAGAAATATTTCTATGTATGGGGGGGACTTTTTTTAATGCTCATCTCTTTCTATTTTTAAAGCTCTAATTTTTATATTCGGCGTATAACGTACACCCGTAAATTTCGATCTTATTTTTTTGTGTTAAAAGTGGGAGTTATATGCCAAATGCTTTGATATTTTTTCTACCTATTGTTATTAGTGCATGAAACAAATGAATATCAATCAAGTAAAATATTCATACCAACTTTTGTTATACATATTTTGTGACATGTAAATTAAATTTCATGTGTGTACATCAATTATTGTGTAAAAGGAGTAGCATTTTAAAATTAAATGGTCATCTTTTTGTAGCATTTTGAGCACAAAAACTCTTTTATCTAGTATTACATAGGTTACAAACAAAAAAATTGTTAAAACACTCAAGATTTTTTTATAAATCATTCCATGTCTCCTTAACATGTTCAAGGACAAAGAGGCATATGCCACTCTATTTGTAGGAATGCAGCACAATTTTGAGCACAGAATGCTAATCAAGAAACTTTTAGATGCCTCCAGCAAATATAAAAAATTGTTACCTTATTGTAAGCCAGGTGACCTGAAATGTGTTAAGTAAATACATCCAACTAAATTCTGCATCATATAAAGTTGCTATTTTTACCAAGTGCTCAAATCCATGCACATGGCTGTGTTTATTTACTGTAACTGTATTTCACCAAGTTATATAGTAAATGAAGTAACAGGAATTTGCATAACTGATATAAAGTTATGCTTTTGGGATGAGTAGCAGCAGCTACTTTAACATGTAAATCTATAACATGTTTTACGTCGATGTGGTAACCAAGTAATCATGGTTGTGAACTTGTGACTGGTGTTGAGTCCTGGTTCCACTTAAGACTGATATGCAGAGGGGCTGATGCCTGTTAAATCTGTTGATGTTTAAAGTCCTTACACTTGTATGGTGTGGAAGTTTAGAGAGTGGTATCATCTTCTACTGAAGTTTGAAATTATGAAGTTCATTGCCAATAGTGGCTCCATACAATCTCAAAGTGCGACGCTAATGAGACGTTTTATATTCAATTCTTCCGTCAAATAAATTACATTCTTACTTTTAACAAGTATGGATTTTACTTTGCATTCAGCTATTGGCTATCAGTTATTGTAATGTTTTTATTAATTTACGACTTGGAAAATCTCTGAAATCCACGAATCTTGATAATTTTTATCAATAATAACTCATTTCACAGAAAACATTTTAAATTCCATTGCAATTATAAATTAAAATAATTTTAAGGTACAGGGATTTTGAACAGAATTGTTTTTAAAGTAACAAATCAAACAGTAAATAAGAAAAAAGAATGTAGGAGAAAAGTCAAAATCGAAACATGTAGAATGTTTAGCCCATACCATTCATTTAAAAGCTAAGGATAGTCTCTGGATGGTCAGCAACTTAATTGACTAAGTTATGGCTAATGTAAAATTTTACTAAATTCCACTGCAAATAAATAAAAGCACAGGGTACAACAGTTAAAAAATAAGCAACCTTAAACTTAAAAGGAGAAAAACAACAAAAGAAATTGATAGTGATCACAAGTACTAATAAGACATCATTTCATTGCATGCACCAGAAATAAAAAGATAATATTTTCTATCAAAGAAAATTGTAAGTATATTTTGAAAAAAAAAAAGAAAAAAAGTCATAGTTAATGTAAACATTAATTACATACATAAACATATATAAGTCACTTCCTACAATTTACATATTTTATTCATAGTAAACTATATATCCAAAGGAATATGCAATTCTAGAAAATATTTTTTGTTTATAAAAAATATTAAACCTCTCTAAATTAGCATTTGCACTGGTTTATATAAAAACTAAATATGATCTAATCATTGAGGGGGGAAAAATTTCAGATGAAATCATTTAAACAATACAGCACTTCTTATACATACAAAACTAAGAATAAATAAGTTGAATGTTAGAACAGAAAAACTTCTCAAAGTAACAATGTTTTTTGGGTGTTTTTTTTAATGATTACTTTAAGAAAACTAATTTTTTTTCATAGCCTTCATTTATGTATAAAATCCTAAATATACAAGGCATGATTAAAATTTTATGATACAATTCAGTCAATATTTTTCGAGTGCATATCACCACTCTGACAATATAATTGAAAGGCATTATATGTTACATATAAAAATTTAGGCTTTTCATTATTTGATCCCCCCCGGAAGTAAGTCATTTCATGTGTGTGATGATTTGTCATAATATATTTCCTTAAACATTTGCAAGTCTCTTCTTCATTTAATTAATTTTTTTACTATATTAGTGTTTCCTTATTTAATACTTACCCAAGCTTTTGATATTTTGGAATGACTTATTTAAAGATCGTTTTTGGAAAATTCCAGTTTGGGACAGAGGAAAACAGCCTACTCTAATTTGCTTCAATTTAATTAGTTAATGTTCTTAAGCTATAATTATTTATTGAGATTTTGCATTCAAACAGAACTCAAGATATTTGTTTTTATATCTTCTAGAATTATAGCAAAAGCTTATTTATAGTAATTTGGAAATTATTTGCAAATACAAAATAAGAAACGTGAAGTGTTTCTAATTATATTAATAGCTAAAAGTAAAATCATATGTAATGAGACAGTGAATAGGTTAAAATACTTTTCATAATCAAATTGAAAGATTATTCAGGAATCGTAACTATAAGTTTTTGTTTTTGATTTCATGAACTTTTATTGGAATTACCAGGAATTTCACTTTGGTTCATTTTTGGCAATACATACATAATAGGCATAATTATGATGAAAGAATAAATGAATAGCTGTTATTGTATTTACTAAAATTATGAAATGCTATAGGAGTTCTTTTTTTTCAAATTATTTTATAAATTAGTTATTCTTTCAAATTAATATCAGAAGGGGAAAAAAATTCTTCGTTAATAAAATAAATATCTTGTATAGTTAAAACTTGAAATATAAATATTCATGAATTTAAAAAAAACACAGTGAAAATTAATGAGAATTGAATCTTATCTTGGAAATGAAAAGTGATCACACTATGTTTTTCAGATGCATTTTAATGAATTAGCTTAATAGATACTTATATAAAATAATCGGAAGAGGGAAACTTCTAAATGCTTTGAAGGTAAAGGGTGGAAAATCTTTTATACCCTGGAAGCCCTTTACAGAATGATTAATTTATTCATAAATGTGTATCTCAGGAAGCTTCAATTAAATATTCTTAGAAAATACTACTTTTCAGCTGTTAATACACTATAAATTAATTTCACAAAAACCTTTTCATTATAATCATTTTAAACACCACAAGAACTGTACGTAAAGAAATTAATATGTATTCTTGAATTCAGAAAACAACACATGATGGTCCCAGTGGTTGGCGATTTTTCATTTCAGCTTTAGATGAATATACTCTTCCAATCTTAAATTAACAATACAGATTACACCTTCCTTTCAATAGTAGGAGATAGCAAACAAATGATATATGACAACTATCAAAACATAATATTTAGCAATTTAAAAAATGTTAAACAAAATAAATTACCAATATATATATTTTTAATAAAGTACAACAGTTCACACATTTTATATATAACATTTACTAAATTTTATAACTGCAGGACTTATCACAGCACATTTAAAAAATATTTTAACAGTATATACATAAATTTTTACTTTCACATTATATACAGTTAAATCAAATGCATTATGTACTTTACTGTAAGAACCCTTTTCTGATAATATAAAATGTTAGAGAAATTTTGTAACTTCCCAAATGTATTGAAACCCCTTCTTTTGCAAAAAATGTATACATATACTGTTTAAGAATTTCATGCCAGATTTTCATAAATGAAGGAAAAAAATAAGAGCCTTGGTATAATTTGATGCAAGAAAATACTTTGCCAAAAAGAAAGAGTATTGCATTACATTTTTCATAATAATACGATTGGTCTATGAAAGGATTTTTTAAAAAAGCACTGTTACACATTTATATTTAACCAAGAAAGCAATTTAAAAAAGAAAAAAAAAGAAAGCATAAAAATAATTTCATATAATATGCATGAATACTTTCCATACATAAAATTTTAAATAATATTTAAATGCAATCTTAATAGTTACGCGAAGTCCGATAATATGAATAAAATATTTCAATAGTAGAAAATTAATGAGCTAAATATTCAAAAATCATGTATTTAGTTCACTATTTGAGTCCAAAGGTAAATCTGAACTAGTCATTTGAGTATCAAAGGCACGCATGGTATTAAGCACATCAGTTCTTTGCTGAGCATTCATATTTTGTATTATATGAATAACAGAATCCATAGAAATGTCAGGATGTGTTTTCAGTAGGCTGGAATTAAATGAAAGGGAAAAGGTTATTACTGCACATTGAAATAATTAAACAAAGAATATATATTTAAATAATTATAAAGCTTTCAATAGAAATAAATGTAATCAGGTGTAAATTTTTATTTAACTCTTAATAAGTAATTTCTGAGACTAATTTGACACTCAAAAATTTAGTTTTTAAATTAGGTTCAAAGCATGAAGTCATTAAAAACTACACCATGAAGAGTATGAATGGCAAAAAGTTCCATTATTAAAAATCAACAGCTTTTAAATCAATGTGGGAACTCCATACACAGTTTTTTTAAAAAAGATACTGTGCCGAAAAGCGCAATAGAGGGCGCTCCTACTTTCTCTGTATATATAAAATGTGTGTTTTGGATCCAATTCAGTTCTCCCTTAGTTTTACTGTAACCATGTTGATGTTTTGCTTCACTCACTAGTGTCAGTGAGAATTTTAGGACCAATAAGCAGAACTCACTGAACTTTGTAAATATGTATATATGACATTAAAAGAATAAAAACTATCTGGCTGGGCATGAATTGAGTTTAGCAGAATTTATTTGTAGTAATAATTAGAGCATTCTACCACAAAACCACACCCAATTTAGTAAGATACACAAAATCTGGTGCATCGGTCGGGAAGCAGTGTTGCGAAAAAATAGTGTTCAGTGCAATTGGAATATACTTGGAATCAGTTGTTTAGTGCAATTGTGGAATGTAATATTAGATCGTGGAATTTAGTGCTCGTTCAGAATACCTTTGTGGTGTGCATTATTTGCAAACCCTTGATGATCAGATTGTTAATTTAATTGATGTGAATGACATTGAAACGGAAATAGAAATTAGTGAAGAATATTATGAAAAGTTAATCACAAATAGATGCATGCTTCAAAGAATAATAAACGATCTAAGTTTAGGTAGTCAAAATGTCCCGAATTCTGTTCTCAACAAAATCAAGTTTTGTTTCAACTGCAATCAATTTCAGATTTCACATCAGCCATTAAGTTACCTCGTTTAAGCTTGAATAAATTTTATGGAGATCAATCGACACTTTAGAGTTCCATGGACAGTTCGAGAAAATGCGATTCATAAGAACAATAGTTTATCAAAAGTAGAAAGACTTATTTATCTGAAAAGTCTGGTAAGTGATAGTGCCACATCAACGATAAAAGGTTTAGAACTAAAAGATGAAAATTATGATTCAGCATTGGAAATATTAACTCTCCCTACAGTAATAAGGATGTATTAATTCAAGCCCACCTCGGTTCATTATTAAATATCACACCTATTAAAACCTCAGATGATTTAAATGCTCTATGAATCATGTATGACAAATAATAGAAACTCAAATTAGAATCCCTTTTGGTCGATACAAAAACCTATGCCAACCTTCTAACACCAATCATTATTAAATTATTACCATTGGATTTAGCCCCCAATTTTACGAGAAAAACTGTCAATGAAAATTAGTCTTTACAGGCCTTATTAAGACTTTTTGAGAAAAGATTTGCTTTGTAAGGAGCAGGCAGAACTAATTAATTCTGAAAGAAAAAACAGGTGAGAAAATTTAAATTATAACCATGAAAATAATTCCACAACAGAGCTCTTGGCAAATAGCCAAACTATCGCTGTAGCTATATTAGAAATTAAAAAAAAAAAAAAAAGCAATACATATGGTATCAATCAGTCATTACCCGTGAGTAACATCAGTGATGCAACAGAAAATGAAAGTTGATGTATATTTCATAAAAGAAATGATCATTCGAGTGCAGTATGTCAGCTAGGTTTAAGTTCCAAACAAGATATAGTTAGGAGGAAAAGGTGTTGGCTTAGTTAAGTTTTGACCCAAGTCGCTAAAAATGAAACCAAGGTGGCTGTATCTGTAATTCTTTAAATAATTAGTTTCAGTCAATTAATTTAAATTAAATTATCGTATTTTTACCCAAAACAATAGTCTATAGAAAATTTCAGCTCAAATGAGCACTTTAAAAAAAAATGTGAGAAAAAACCCTTTTCAAGTTTTGACACGTCGCTAAAATGGTCGCTAAGTCACCAAATGATGCCCACATGGCTGTATTCTTTGAATAATTAGTTTTAATAAATTAATTTTTATTAATTATAAATAAATTACTGTATTGTCATTAAAAATAATCATGTATATAAAATTTCAGCTCAACTGAGAGCTTTAAAGTGTATTTTATTAACGATTGAAAATTCCACCAAGATAAATATATAGAAAGTGAGCTTAATAGTAGGAATTGAAAAATTATTCACACCTTTTTGTAAATTAATATATATTTATTTTATATATTTTACCAATCAAAAGAAAAAAGAAAAACTGCAAGGAAAGTTTCTTGATGCCTCTATCCACTTCCTGAAGAATTAAATTTTTCCTTTGATGCTCAAGCACTTACATTTGGACATTTTTGAGCCACAAGAAACGTAGTTACCAGTACGACTTATCAACACTACAAATGGACGGAGACTAGTTGAAGGACACAAAACAACTCCACTGAGGGTGAAAGGGAATATCGAAGATGCTTCCAGTGGACTAGACATTGGGGTTAACCCCAATATTTATGACCACCATAAAATGTGTTAAAAGAGAGAAGAAATATCAAGAAATACTTAAAAAAGGGAGAAAAAAATAAAATCCCAAGGAAAAAAATGTTTGTTATACAGAAAATGCACTTTGCTATTGGGAGGTTATTTTACAAAGAAAATCGTGAAATGTTCTTGGTTCAAGGAAAAAGTTCGCTACATAGAAAAATTCGCAATATAGAGGTTCGTAACATGGAGGATGGACTGTATATTTGCAGATTGCAGTGGGCCAATTTATTGGCGAGAAAAGGGAGTAGTTTGATTAGAAGAATAATTTTCAATGGTGGTAGTCAAAGAACACTTTTAGAGTCGAAATTAGCAAGAGAATTAAATTTGCCTGTTATTGAACAGGAAATGATAACAGTCCATGCATTTCAATTTGAAAATCCCACAAAACATGTTTATCCCAAAGGGTACAAGTAAAAAGTTTGATTAGCAATAAAAAAATTGTAATTGAGGCATTGGAAACAAAACAGCTTTCTAGTGTATAAGTATCTCGGGAAAAGAAGCAAGAGAAAGGTTTTAAAGTTTGAGATTAGCATTAGCCGATGTTTCTGTGGCATTAGATAAGGGTGCTTGGGAAATAGGGTTGTTAGTTGGTTCAGAAAATTAATGGAAATTTGTTGAAAATAGGACAGTAAGGTTAGATTTATCTTTGGTGGCTGTTGAGACAATTTTTAGGTTCTGTTTCTGAGGATAAAGATAATGATACAACACCAGTGAATGTAGTAGTGAATAAGGAATCAATATCTGATCAGTTAAACAAATTTTAGCATTTAGAAAATTTAGGCATAGAAGTAGGAGAGGATACGAACGAAATTTTGAAACCATTCAAGTCTTCTATTGAATACAATGGTAATCGGCACAAAGTTGGGCTTCCTTGGAAACCAGAAATGAACCATTTGTTGGATAACAACAGGTCAGTGGCTTTAAATAGACATAGTAAGTTAAGTAAAAGGTTTAATAGGGATAAACTGCTCTTTAAGGATTATAAGAAAATAATAGATAATTATGCAAAAGAAAATATTATTGAATCCCCTAAATTACAAGAATCTCACCCCCTCCCCTTTTTTATTTTTCCCATACTTGTGTTAAACGTTTAGATTAAACCGCTACGAAAATTCGTATTGTATTTGACAGTTCTAGCCATGGAGAAAATCAATTATCACTTAATGATTGCTTAAACAGTGGTGTTAACTTAAATCCTGATTTGTTAGAACTCATTTTAAAATTTAGAGAAAATCCCACATAGCATGTACTGCATATATTAAGAAGGCTTTTCTTCATATTGAACTAGATAGAGATGTAGCACGATTTTTCTGGATAGTGAATCTTAATGATAATGACCCTAAAAACCTACAAGTTTATCAGTTAATCCGATTTTTATTTGGTCTAACATCAAGTCCCTTAACATTAGCTGCAACTATTAGGCGCCGTCTTAAAAAATATAAAAATAAATTTCCAGATATTGCAAAAATAGTACAGAGTTCTCTGTATGTAGATGACTTTATAAGTGGTCAGGATAATGTAGATAAGGTGCAACAAACTTCATTGGAAAGTATAGATATTTTTAAGGAAGCAAGAATGTCGCTTACAAAATGGCACACAAATAGTAAAGAATTAGAGAGATTCTGGATAGAAAATCAAGTGCCTGTTGAGGAATTTGTCTTTCAGGTCAGGGAGTTGTTCTGTTGAAGGTTCTAGAAATTTGCTGGGATAATAAGGAAGATAGATTTTATTTTGATGTATCAAAATTGGCTGAATTCTTATCAAAAAATTATTGTACTAAAAGATTTGTGTTACAGGCCATCGCATGAATATTTGACCCGGCAGGATTCCTAAGCCCTGTTGTCATAAGAATAAAATTTTTACTTCAAGATATTTTGACCTCGGGTATAAAGTGGGTTGAAGAATTACCTCTAAGTTTAAAATCAAAATGGATTGAATTATGTAGTGAAATCCCAGAAAATCTAAACCCATTCCTAAGCATTATTTGTATGAAGGATGAGGTTTCAAAGTTTAGCACTTCACAATTTCTCAGATAGTTCAAAACGAGGGTATAGTTGTGTAACTTATTTATGGATAGTTTGCAAGAATGGAAATATAGGAACAAGTTCGTCACTTCAAAAAGTAGGGTGTCGCTATTAAAAGCTGTCATTAACTAGACTCGAGTGGTTGGGAGCATTATTATCAGTTAGATTGACTTGTAGGATTGCTAAGGTTTTTAAGTATGAGTCAGCTATTTATTATTGAACTGATTCTACCATAGTTTACTTTTGGGTTTGGAGCTGGCCAGATAGATTTAAGCCCTTTGTTAAGAAAAGAGTTGAGGAAATCCAAAAACAAGCTGACACCAACAATTAGAATAACAGGAAACTGAAATGCCCAGGGAAAAAAAAATCCTGCAGACTTTCTTACTAGAGGTTTGTTCATCAAACACTTAGAGAAGAGTGATGCTTGGTGGAATGGACCACATTGGCTCCGCCAACTAAAAGAAAATTGAAAAAAGAAAAGTGAAGTTGGAGGCATTGAACAAAAAAACTTGGAATTAAGAAGGAAATCTGAAAAGACAATTCAAAATCAGTGCATTTTAGAACCAAAAGATCACATGCTTGCCCTAAAAAAGTACAGTAATTTGAATAGTGTTAAGAGTAACAGGCTGGATTTTACGATTTTTGACCAACAACAGACGTAACAATATAAAGGATAGGTATCTTCATGCGCATGAGATAGAAGCTGAGCTTTATTGGATAAAGGAAACACAACGTGAATTTTATTCTTCAGAAAATTCAGCTCTAAAAAAAACAACAGCCAATAAGGTATGATTCAAAAATTAGAAGTTCAGTTCCCATTTTAGACTCCCAACATATTTTAAGAATATCCACTAGATTAGAAGAAGCAGATTTAGTGATGGGAGCTAAACAGTCCATTCTCTTACGAACGAAATCTAAATTTACTGAATTGCTAGTTATGGGCAAACATATCACCGTATTTCACCCAGGTGTTTCCGTAACCTTGACACAAATTAGAAGAAAATTTTGGATACCTAAAGCTCGACAAACTAGTTAAAAGAATTACAAAAAATTATATTGTATGTTGAATTGAAAATTTATTCATATTTTTCCAAGGATTATAAATTAATTATTGATTTGATATTCTTAAATCATTTGATAACAGTACAATTGTGTTCATATTTTTTATAAACAATATTGAATATGTAACTATTTTTAGCAATTTCATGTTTGTCATAACTAGTTGAAATTTGTAGTTGATTCATTTATATTGTGAATATAATTAGTACTTTGTATACTGTGTGTATGTTTTGTATTAAGGTTAGTGAATTATTTAATTTGCAATGTCTAATTAGTGGATGAACATTCTGTTCATTGGTGGGGGAGAGAGGCAGAAAGCGTAATAGATGGTGCTCCCACTCTCTGTATATATATAAAATGTGTGGGTTTCAGATACGATTCAGTTCTGCCTTAGCTTTAATGTAACCATGTTGATGTTTTGCTTCGCTCACTAGTGTTTGTTGTAAGATTAATAGGCAGAACTCACTGAACTTTGTAAATATGTATAGGTTAGCATTAAAGTGTATATTCAGTTATTTCATAGAATAACTAGGTATTTCATGAAATAACTAGACAAGTCAGTTAAAGTATATAATTGATAAAATATTTCATACTTTACCTAGTTATTTTATGAAATAACTAGTTATTCTATGAAATACCTCTAATGATGAACCGTTAAAGTGAAAAATAAACATTCAAAGAGTTATTTTATAATTATTTTGATGTGTAACATTTGGCCTGTTCCCCCTTCACAGTTTCTTTACTAATGATAACCTGCTTGGGGAAGGGGAGGGCTTACACACTAAAATATAATTTCCCCATTTTAATCCTATGGTGCAACTTTTTTGATAGTATTGGGTTGATATTTGGGGGATCGACTAAATTAATGTTCAGATCCCAAAACCCTGGGAAGCGACCCCCCAGGTGTATCCCCCTCCTGGGCAGCTTTTATGCCAATAGCTCGACACCTGAGTCTCTCAAACCTGGTTCATTCAATCCCTCTTCATTAACTCTGTACTTCAACTAATTTCCTTGCTCATAGGGTCAATCTTTCTGCTTTATTTAATCGTTTGAAACTATTTTAAATTTTTTAAACTTATTTAAATTGGCAATATCTTGGTTTGTATTTGAGTCTTGGCTCTGAGATTTGAAGCCCCGGTTACACTTGTCAAGATCTACACATCTAGCTACTCAGCCATCATTTAGTAGACCTAGGGAGGGCTTTAGCACTAAAATATCATTTCCCCATGTTAATCCTATGGTGCCACTTTTTTGAAGGTATGAGGTTCATATTAGGGGGATCAACTAAATTAATGTTCAGATCCTGAAACCTTGGGATGTGACCCCTCAGTGCTTCCCTGCCATACAGGGCTATTTCCTTTATATCCCAAATCCTACACCACTTTGGTCTTACGTACATACCTGATTCCATATCCCTATGAGCTTTCTGCACATATAATTTCATTGCAATAATCCTATTTTTCTCTCCCATTTCAATCTCTCCAAGGATTTTTGAGTATCTCCTTAGAAACTCGAACCATTGGCCGTATTTCATACTTTAACGATCAAGTAATGGTTATTCTATAGAATACGTAGTTAAAGCATAGAATTCAATACACACACATTACATAGAATACAATTACATTAACTGACTTGTTTAGTTATTTCATTAAATACCTAGTTATTCTATGAAATAACAGATTTCACACTTTAACGGTAACATATATGTGAAGTGGACGGCGCTACACGCTACAGCAAGCCCCCCTTAGCATCCCTCTTCCAGGTGGCTGCGAAAGGAAACAAGGGGGCAATGATTCCGGCGGGAGAGGCAGCAGAAGAGGTTGAGAACGCAAGAGAGGCAGACGCACATCGGCAGAGCAGTAATAACTCATATATTAATAACTCTTCATATTATTTATTCTTGTTTTAAAAATAAACAGATTATTCTGTCAAAACAGTTTACGAATTCATCCCAGTAACAACATAACATTTGGGGGGGAGGGGCTCGGCCTCAAATTAAGTTAAAATAATTAAAACCTCCTAGAAAAGACGACGAATCAAGACGGGTGGACCACCAAACTTCAACGACGGAACCAGCAACGCAAACTTCAACGACGGAACCAGCAACGCACGCTTCAACGACGGAATCAGCAACGGTGAGTCCATTCCAATTTACTCCTTTATTGTTCTGAAGATATTTACAATGGTCTGTCTAGAAGAAATTGTAGCCATTGCGAACATATTAAAGACTGCCCCTGCTTCAACGGTGCAACTTCTGCACAGAATTGTTAATGACGAACCCTACAGTAAATCTTCTAGAAAAGAATTAAACGACATTGAAGCATGAAAAGGACTTTACAAGAGCTGTCGACTTCATGAAGAAGTGGTCAACCGCTGATGACTGACGATTTTACGACTGCAATTAGAGTACCCCCCACAGTGACTCTCTGTGAACCTAACTCGGAATAACGAACTGAACTTCTTTTTCTCTTTTCCTTTTTGTAGCTTTTTTTTTTTTTTGAATAGCTGTCAGCAGCAATGACGATTCCAGAAAACAACACCTGTATGGAAGTACTGGAAAGCATTGCACTTATTATTTTTTCTTTTCACTGTTGTCAATTTTTTTTATAGGTTCTACTGCTTAGGACATTTTGGATTTTCTTTCGCTGTGGTCAGCTCACTTTCAGGATGGCCGATTGTGAAGTAGACGGAGCTACGCGCTACTGCAAGCCCCCTTCCAGGTGGCTTAGAAAGGAAACAAGAGGGCAATGACTCCGGTGGGAGAGGCAGCAGAAGAGGTTGAGAACGCAAGAGAGGCAGACGCCCATCGGCAGAGCAGTAATAACTCTTAAAAACACAATGAAAGCAAATTAGGCAATGACGCGCGTTTAAATGTTTCACTTTATTCATTAATTGTTATTCTTCATTTTTATTTTATTCTTGTTTTAAAAATAAACAAATTATTCAGTCAAAACAATTTACGAATTCACTCCGGTAACAACATAACATATATGTAATGACATTAAAAGCATAAAAACTATCTGGCTGGTTATGAATTGAGTTTAGCAGAATTTATCTGTAGTAATTAGTAGGAGCATTCTACCGCAAAACCACAATCAGTTTAGTAAAATGCGCGAAAGATACTTCTAAACAGATATTTGAAAACAAAAACTTAAGAGACATTAGCAGAAGAAATGATGAATGAATCCAAAAAAAAATCTTACTGTTGAATAGAAAATGCATTAACAAGGATCAAACTATTAAGATGGGGAGAATTCATTTAAATCCAAGAGGGAAATTAGACAAATTTTTCCCAACTTTCTACAGATTAGAATTGATATAATTTTATAAGTAAAAAAATATACAGTACTTTTATGAAAAACTAATACGTTTAATTACTTAACAAATCAATAAAATGAAACCATTTAGTTTAAAAATAAAAATCATTTTTTTAAAAAAAATCAATAAATAAACATTTAACACTTAAGTAATTAAAACTTGATTAGAACCTCATAACCTTGAATTTAATAACTATTCTGAATGTCTTCAATAAAAAGGGTTGAAAACAAGGATAATTAAAATTAAAAAAAAAAATGCTTAGAAAATACAAATTAAAATAAATTACCACGCAGCATTTTATATATAAAAATAATAAATAAACATACTCCCTAATTTGAGAAAGTGCAGAATCCCGACGAAGACAATCAATATTTTCAAGGATTTGTGATCGTTCAAGTGTGCTGTCTAATTGCATAGTTAACCAGTCAACAACAGTTTTGTTATCATCCCATAAATATTGCTAAAAACAAAAGAATATCTTACAACACAAAAACTGATTCTTCATTCAATATTTAAGCAAACATAAAAGTAACACAATTCAGAACTGAAAATTTAACACTCAGTTTCACCACAAATTATTCAAAATAAAAAGAAATACAATTTGTAGTACACTGGCCACCAAAAGTTACGGAAAAACCGGTCTTTTGCGCGCCTTATTTGCAAATCAATGAATGTTGAAACACCAAATTTGGATAACATGTGCACAAAGCAGTTATGTATTGACTGCAAGATAGAAGTTTACATAACTAAAATTCAAAAATGATTTACAACAAAAAAAGGCATTCTCGCTGAAAAAGTCCATTCTTGGAAAAAATAATAATCACAGTTTTATGTAGGAAAATGTCATAGAAACATAACAAAAATGGGTTTGCATAAGGGTTATGCCCACCCTTAGCTTGAATGCATTGGCGGCATCGAATTTCCATGCTGTCAATTATGTTGTCGGTAACCGAAATGGGAAGCGAAGACCAGACACAGAGTAAACTCTGTTTCAGCTCTCCTAAAGACCTTGGAGGAGGACTTAAAACAGCATCCTGTCTACCAAGATAGTCCTAAAGATGTTCTATTGGATTTAAGTCAGGAGATCGAGCTGGCCATTCCATTCGCAACAAACCAAGACCCTCAAGATATTCCTCAACAATTACAGCTCGGTCAGAACGTGCATTATCATCCATCAGAATGAAGTCATTACC
Source organism: Trichonephila inaurata madagascariensis (assembly GCA_019973955.1). Classification (NCBI taxonomy): domain Eukaryota; kingdom Metazoa; phylum Arthropoda; class Arachnida; order Araneae; family Nephilidae; genus Trichonephila; species Trichonephila inaurata. The sequence continues at coordinate 80,158 of BMAV01005967.1, forward strand.
GATTGCACCGGCAAACAGGCGGACATATGGATCAAGGATCTCATCCCGATATCTCGCACCCGTCAGAGTTCCTCCCTGGAACACATGCAGGTCAGTCTGACCACCGAGTGAGATCCTTGCCCAAACCATTATTCCACCACCTCGGTAACTGTGTCTTTCAACAGTGTTGAATTGATGATTTCTGGTGTTTCATTCCCTCCAGATGAGCAGACGTCCTGAATCTCTCTCCAGTGAGAATCTGGACTCGTCTGTGAAGAGTACAGAAGCCAATCGCTGTCTGGACCAGGAAACGTGTTCTCTTGCCCAAGATAAGCAGGCCCTTCTCTGTCGTCTGTTGAGGGGTACACACACAACTGGTCGCTTTGCATAGAAACCTGAATTGTGAAGACGCCTTCGCACTGTACTAGCAGGTATTCTTCTCCCCCATGCTACAAAGTGGTTTGCAACAAATTGCGGCACAGAAATCCTTCTTCTCCGTTGGACCGAAAGAGCGATAAAACAGTCTCCTGCAGGTGTTGTAGCTCATGGTCGGCCTGGAACATGTCTTCTGGACACAGATGCTTCGGTTTGATATTGATTCCAGAGATGGTGGACCACACTACGAGACACATTAAGACGCCTAGTAGCATCCACCTGTGACAACCCCATTTCCATCCATCCATCCGACCGCCCTCCACCTTAACGAATCAGGCAAACGGCTTCTCTCAGACATTGCGAGACCCCACTGCCTATTGTCAACAAGTCTGCCAACAAAAGTTGTAAATCAACAAAAGCTACAAACGTAATTATGAAAGCCTGATTATATGCATATTTTTCTCTCACTCATATATATCTGTTCTTTCCTATTAAAAAAAGTTGCAGCTATTGTTTTTGCATAAATTTATATAAAGTTCATTTTTATCATTTATATAAACTATACATTTTATTGTTACTGTCATTTTTTTACGGTGAGCTTCGAAAAACATGTTGTTCCTTAACTTTTGGAGGCTAGTGTATTATTCATACTCAAATTAAATCTCAATGCATCGTTGCATATTTAGCAATAAACGTTAAAATTAAGTAATACTTAACTCTAATATGAACTTTTAACTGCTAGAAACAATTGCAATTATCAGAAAAAGCCAAAATTGAATAAAAAATATGAAGGAAGAATGTGTGACATCTTTCTCTCAACTTTTGAACATCAAGATTTTCAATTGTGTGGAAGATTTCAATTCCTTTAAATTTCTGTTCTTCCCTTTTATCAAATTTTGGCTAGCATAAGGTGTGTATTAATTTATTTAAAATTCTTTTTTCTAAATTTTTAGTTCATGCCCCTTAATATGGATGACACACGTTTCACTCACGGTACATCTATTATTTTCTGCCCTTTTACAAACCAACAATGCAAAAATATATATTTCCCGTTTTATTTTAGGCAACCATGTGCAATTTTGGAATCTTAATTTAATCTATTAAAATTCCTCTCTCATCACTGTGCTTTGTGCCAGCAAAATAATCCATGCCCAGTTCTCTGATAGAGCTGCAAAACACAGCTAACTATATCTTAGCTTCTCTATGTAGTTCTGCGCCTAAGGAGAGCGATAGCAGTGAGGCGAAATTTCTCGTATTCTCAGTGTCCCTTGCCCCGTGAAAACTCTTTGGCGTTTTCGCTTTTATTAATTTTGATGAAAATTTATGGATCTTTAATTATGCTCACTCTATATTTATTCAAAGTATGATGAAAGGATAAAAGTTTGTTCACTAGGGACCTTGTGATTTAGCACTGTGAACACCTCTTTTTTCCCCACCCTTCCTCTCTCACACAATGTAGAAATAAATAGGTGGAAAAATTAACTTACATTAACAGCACCATGTTCTTCAACAAACCATCTTTCAAGCATTGAGTCGACTTCTCCATCACTAAGGCTTGGCTTAACTGCAAGTATATCAGCTTTGATACGATTCTGAATCAAGAGTCGGCGCAAACGCCAATAAAGTAATGCACGTGATTTAGCCCACGGAATGATTTCCTAAAAGGACAACGAAACCCAAATTTTAAATTAGTCAATAACAAATTTAACATTCCTTCATTATTTTCAAAACTATTCTACAGTACACATCTCATATTGAAAATAAAAATAAAATTAAGAATCAATAAAAGAGACAATACACAATCATAACAATATTTTATAATTTTCATGTTTCTTAAGAGAATGTTAAAATGCTTAAAAGGTGAATCCAGAAGTTACATAAAAGTAGTTTATTTTTAGAAGAAAAACTACACTTCATTTTGAAATAAAAAGTATAAGAATTATTAACCTGCAACTCAAGATTGGCTATATATATATATATATATATATGCGATTCTTAGAGTGACACTAATGTTTATATTTATGCATTTAATTTCATTAAATCCAACTCAGGACAGATTAATCTGGAAGACTGATGGCTTACAAGGGTAGAGGCTAGAAATGTAGAAATTTTTCCTTCTACCAAAGAAGTATTTCTCATTAATATAACTTTTCATGTTTCATATTATATATAATTGAAACCGAGTTAAAAAGTCTCAAATTAAAAGCCTTTGAGAGACCAACTTAAAAGAAAAATACACACAAAAAATATTCCTTCAAATTAACTGTTCAATTTCAATTACTTATTATTCTTTCTTCAAAAGCAGGAACACTATTTTGGATATTTTTCTGTTTACGAATTCGCATAAAGAAATAAGTAAATATTTCACAAGGTTTTGGTCTAAATAGTTTTAATAATCTGTCTTAATTTAATCTTGTTAATATCACACACAAAAAAAGCTTTATATCAAAAGGTAATGGTGTTGTTCTCACTTTCCCAGACATTTTAAAATATTTATTATTTAAATATAAGAAGCCTCTAAGGGTATATGAAAGCTTTGAAGGAAAACACAAACACGCCAAGAAAAAAAATTATAAAAAAGTTTTCATTACAAAAGTATTGACAATACTTATGTTTGGAAGGTAATTGATGCCTTTGCCAAGAAACTAGCTTAATGCTATCCATTTTGTCAATGTAAATCAATATTAAGATATCATAACATCTGTAAGAACAATTTCTCAAAGGAAGCATCTCAGAGGATTACTTACTTTAACAATGAAATTCATGTGCTATTTTCAAAATTTTGAATATAACTGAAGTAGTCAATTGTATAAGTACATTGTACTAAGGGAAAAATAAATAAAAATAAGACCCTTTGATTTACAGGAACTTTAGTACTTTCGAGAAATGCTATATGTTTTGGACAATGTTAAGTGGTTCACAATAGTAAGGAATCACAAGAAGAGTTAGAACAAAGCAGTAGAGTATCTTGAAATACAAATACTTACTTGTATTGCTCCCTTATCCATCATATGACGTGGAGTATCATGAAGATCAGCAAAAGTTAAAGCAACCTGAAGATAAATAGGAAGGAGAGAAAGCTCCCTTTGTTGTAATTGTTTCTCAAGCTGCGTTTTTTGTCCGGAAGAGATTTCAGTAGATGACAGCTGCTTCAATATATCTTTACAAACATTATCAATCCTATGCATAGTTTTTAGAAGATCCTTCTTTCGGAATCTAATTTCAACAGTACCTTCAGGTTCCAAAATACCACCCCTATTTAAAAACAGTTGACACACCAATAAGCTTTAGCAAGTATTTATATGAAACTTGGCAGAGTTTATGTGAGACAGGTAAACTTAAATTATTTTTCTAGTTATTAAGCATAAATTCGTGTTCCATAAAGATGTAAAATTTGAATGGGTCAAGAAAAACATTAACATAAACAAATAAAATCTCATTTTTCAAAATGGTATAAAAAAATACAAGAAACAGTTTTTAGGATGAAATTAACACAAAACAAACACAGAAAGTGAGTGGCCAGTATAAATATCTTCTTACTAAAGATATAACTCTAAATTTTCAAAGATGTAAGCAAAACAAAATTACATGTTAAATCTAACAGCAATTTAAAGACATAAAAGTTGAAAAGTAACTCCAGCAAATAGGATGATTACAAATATTTCTCTTTCTGTGTCGAGTTATACACTGAAGAGCCAAAAAAACTGGCACACCTGCCTAATATTGTGTAGGGCCCCCACGAGCATGCAGAAGTGCCGCAATACGATGTGGCATGGATTCGATTAATGTCTGAAGTAGAGAGGGAGGTAACTGACACCATGAATCCCGCAGGGCTGTCCATAAATCAGTAGGAGTAGTAGAGGGTGGAGATCTCTTCTGAACAGCACGTTACAAGGCATCCAAGATATGTTCAATAATGTTCATGTCTGGGGATTTTGGTGGCCACAGGAAGTATCTAAATTCTGAAGAGTGCTCCTGGAGCCACTCTGTAGCAATTCTGGACGTGTGGGGTGTCGCATTATCCTGTTGAAATGCCCCAAGTCCATTGGAAAGCACTATGGACATGAATGGGTGAAGGAGATTAGACAGGATTCTTACGTATCTGTCATCTGTCAGAGTCGTATCTAGATGTATCAGGGGTCCCATATCACGCTAACTGCAAACGCCCCATACCATCACCAGCTTGAACAGTCCTCTGTTGACAAGTAGGATCCATGGATTCATGAGGTTGTCTCCATACCCGTACACGTTCATCAGCTCGATTCAATTGGAAACGAGACTTGTCAGACCAGGCAACGTGTTTCCAGTCATCAACAGTCCAATGTCAGTGATGACGGGTCCAGGCGAGGCGTAAAGCCTTGTGTTGCGCAGTCAACGAGAGTACTCGAGTGGGCCTTCGGCTCCAAAAGCCCATATCGATGACATTTCATTAAATGGTTTGCACGGTGACACTTGTTGATGGTCCAGAATTAAAATCTGCAGCAATTTGCGGAAGGGTTGCACGTCTGTCACGCTTAATTCCTGTCGGACGTCGTTGGTCCCGTTCTCATATGATCTTTTTCCTGCCACACATTTGAGGATTTACTGGATTCCCGATATCCACGTGCACTCGTGAAATGGTCGTATGTGAAAATCAAAACTCCATCACTATCTCGGAGATGCTATGTCCCATCTCTTGTTCGCCCACTATAACACCATGTTCAAACTTACTTAAATTTTGATAACCTGCCATTGTAGCAGCAGTAACATATCCAACAACTGTTCCAGATACTCATTGACTTATATAGGCTTTGCCAACCGCAGCACCATACTCTGATTGGTTTCATATATCTTTATTTGCATGCTCATGCCTGTACCAGTTTTTTTGGTTCTTCAGTGTATATTTAAAAAATTCTTTCCTACCACCAAATAGATAGATTCAAAGCTGATGGAATACCAAGTTTAGTGCAGTTGTTAAATTGAGCTCCAGGTGTCTCTGAATTGTGTCAGTTTTAAAAAAAAAACCCTGTATTTTAACAAACTAAACTCAGCATGTGCAGTTAAATAATCATTTTTGAAATTTTTAGAATTTCTAGTGTACAACATTACTATACTACCAAGCAACTTATTGACTTTTCTTATCGTGTCATACAACTTATTTCTCAATATTCCAAGCTGTTTCAATTTACTTTTCGAAAAAATTTTATAGCTTGCTATTCTACCACAAGCAGTCATTTGACCATTTGAACAATTCATGTTATTTATAACTATATCCTCTAAAAAAGGCATTTCTAGAACAATTTTATGCATGCAATGATAATAAAATAGAAAAAAAAAATGAAAAATAAAAGAACAACCAAAATTGATAAAGCAAGCAAGGGACAGCATGATAGACTTTTCAAACATATTATATAAATAAAATAATCTTATTCTTACATTTACAGAGTTAAAAAAAGAAAAAAAGTACTGATACTTAGTTCAATGTATTCATCCTAGGAAAGTGAAAAAAGTCATGCCCGCATAGCATTAAAACAGATGAATGAAAAAAGTGAGCTTAAAGTAAAAGTTTAAACAATCTATGTTTTATAAATAAAAATTAGTTCTTACTGTTTGTGTAACATGTTGGAGTAAATGTGTTTAAGTATCTGTCACTACTATTTTGCCAATACTCCGGCAAGACTTATTCATCCACTTCTAGATATATTTGTTGATTTCACTTTATTTTTTTTCTTGTACATTTAGAATTTGGGTTTAAATCCTGACTTGTAGCAGATGCAGAAGAGAGTTGAAAATTGGATTTCGAACTGGTTAATGGTAAAATGTTTGTTTCATTCAATAAGGATAAAAGAGTTGAGGAACATAGATTATTGGATGTGGCTGATGGAAATGATATGATAAGGGTAAACAAATTATTTTGGTAGATAAAGGAATGGCAATAGATATATGATTAGGTGTTCAAGACTCTGACATTGTAGCTGCTGTTGAAAATGTGAACATCAAGAGGTTTGCTTGAGTTGATGATGTAGAAACTGCAAAGATAGAGGAAGAAATTTTTGGTACCGGCTGAAGTATAACTTAAAAGGTGGGCATATTATTTGTGAATTCTTTTCATCTGTTTGTGTAGTAGTGGATATTGTTCAAGTTTTAGCAGCCGGGGCATATGTTTGAGATATCTGCGAGGGTATTAATTTTCTGGCTTCTAAGTAAGATATATTTTTATTAATTTTAATTTCTTGTATTTGTTTTTCAGTTTTCCATTTTGAACATAATTTTGGATTAGATGAGAGGCTGCGAACAATTCCCGCATTTCTGCTCCAGATTGCAATCTGTGGAGGCTTGTCCTACAGATGCACACCTAGAGTAAGTCAATTGTCCACGGCAGGCTATTTGTGAGTGTCTGAACCTCTGGCGCTTGAAGCAGCGCAGAGGATTCGGTATATATAGATGGATTTTACAGTTCAGGTATCCGGCTTTTATTGTAGTTGGAAGTTTCAGGCTATTGAAAGTTAGAATTAAATGTTCTGTTGGAACAACTGTTGAATCTTTTTTTATTGTTATTCTTCAGACCTGAATTACACCCTGATCAGAGAATCCATCGAGAATTTCTGCTTCAGGGGTGGTTCACATGTCAGGTTCAGAAATGACACCATGGCAGGAATTCAGGGTTTTGTGTGGGCTAATCGTTACAGGACAATTTAAGAACATTTTCCTGAGTAGAAAAGATTTAGTTTGTAAAGCAGATAAAGTTTCAATTAGTAGATCCCTGGATCGTAAACGTGTTTTGCAGATTTTGGTTCACCACCAATTCTAATGAGGGCTTTTTGAATAACAAAAGCAGATTTGGTACACATCTCTTAATTTGTGATGAAATCAGTAAAAATCTTGTTTTGGTAGCAATTCCATCAACATTAATGTTGGGTAAAATGAGGTCCTTACCCAGGCCCAGCTGACTTGGATCCATAGGCACGAAACAAACTTCATCCTGGTGAGCCTCCACCCACCGCAAAGTCCAAGGAAGGCAGTGTGCTGGTCATCTGGCAAAACCCAGGCACAGTGCTTACCTGGAGTACACCCAGGATATAGCACTACAGCATCAGCGGGAGTATCCAACGGGTAAACCCAACACCCTTTATCTGCAGCACTAGCCCTACCACAATCTCTCCGAAGAGACTTATCACCAGCCGAATGGCAGGAGCAGACTCACTCCTGCCTCCCGTCTATAGCAAAGCGTGGGCCAAAAGGAATACAAAAGGTATCCCCAAGACACTATTTTTCTCCTTATGAGAGGCCACACACAGCAAACATGTGAGTTGGTAATCCAACAGTGTTAGTTAAAAACATACAAATCATACGAAAATTTAAATAGGGGGAAAATTAAAAGAAACAATTAAATGCAATGCAAAAATATGTTATTAATGACGAATAATGAGAATCTAATTAAAATAAATTATTCAATAATTATATCCACGTATATTTATAAAATATAAATCTGTGTTCTCAACGGGAAAAAAGGAAATGAGAAATTGAATGACAAGGGACAAAAATAGAGAAGGATCACTAGGGTACCCTGGGTTTGTGACACCCGTATTTACCAAAGACAGTAAACACCTTGGGAAAGGGAAAAGATCACTAGAGCATCTCGGGATTATGACACGAGTACTCATCTAAAGAAGATGAGCCCCCTGAGGCGTACAACTAGCTTGTACAGATGGTACAAGTAATCATCTTTCATTTACAGTTTGTATCAGTATTCCTGTAGACATTTACCAAGGAGCACAATGCACCAACCGTCACTCAATAAATCATTTATTTTTACAGTCCACTCCTTTTATTTGAGTAGGCAAGTTTCACATAACTCAAAGTCTATCAATACACCATTCAGTATATTTATGATTGTAAGAGTCTTGGAACCGAAATTGATCAAATGGCTCCAAAACAACCATTAGAGCTCACCGTATTGAGCGGAAGAAAATCCCATTTGCTTGGTCAAATCACACAGATTAAAAACTCTTTAGAAAATGTGGATTCACCATTGAATCAAGTGGAATTAAAGATGTTTCCCGATAGATTACCGAAAATTAAACGCGATAAATAAATATCCTCGATATCCACTACCACTCATAGAGATTTAATTACGAATATTCCTTATACTCGAGTGATGTCCACACTGGATCTTAGGTCGGGATATTAGGAAAGTTTTTAGGATGCTACAGGAAGCTGGTTTGACACTGCACCAGCAAAAGTGTCCCTTTGCGTGCGAAAAATTGAAATATTTGGGTCTTGTGATAAGTCATGAAGGGGTTTAAACACATGACTCGAAGGTGAAAACGACCATGGAGATGAAACCCAAGAATGCACGTGAGGTAGCAAAGTTTCTTGGCATGACAGGTTGGTGCCCTGCATGTGAGGAAGACACTGTTGGAAAAAACCATTTAATTTAGATCTCATGTCCTTTCTATAGTTTAGATAAACATGCGAGTTGCACGAGAACTCGTTATCTGCGCGTTCACTACAGATGGATATGCAAATTTACAGTAGCACTGCCGATGATGTTATCGCGTTGCTGATTGCTTGTGTACTTGGCACGGTCCACTTGTGACATTTTAATTTTATTATTATTTTTTTATTGTATATATGCCTATTCATTCTTGTTCATTTTGGAGGTTGGTTGTATGATCGTGTAAATATTATGTTTTTTTAAACTGTTCAGATAAAAATCTTTTTTTTTATGTCTCATCTATGCTGAACCTTTAAATTTCTTAATGTAAATTTTTGAAGTGAATCATAGTAATGACAGACACGGATGTGTGGACCACATATCGCACTCAAACTCACGAAATACGTAAGCATATCCTATAGACGACAGTCATTAAAGTAGATTTATGAATACAGTCACATTCTAATTTGTGAAATTGGAAATATTGCATTATAATTGTAATTGCAAAAGATTCTCTAGCTAATTTTTCTGTATCTGAATAATGTAAACTGATGACAAGAAATATTGCAGTTGAATTTTTTACATTGTTTTTTTATGGAGGTAAGATGGATAGAAGCAAAACCAAAGGAAGAGCACAGAAACTTCGAGAAAAGAGACAAAAATAATGAAAGATTCTGCAAAACATTGTTCAAAATTCACGGATACGTATTCTGAATTTTCAAAACCAGCAGCTATACTACGACAATTCCAGTGCAAGCACTAGAAGAGGCCATCACTTCAAAAACATTTGAAGCTGAAATATCAAATGGATGTGAGGATAATTCGGTGTTGCTAACAACAGGCACAACCAATGTAGAAAACATTACCAAAGCAAAGAAGCACATCATCTTTTCCATTTCAGTTAGCTTCCTATTTTGCATGATTGACAACAGCTCTAGATCAAATGGATTTTATTAGCAAACGAATGTACTGACCTACAGCTTCAAAACTTTCACACACAACCTTCAACTTTTTCTTCCTCATCTAGTGTTCTATCATCCTAAAGAAAGTAATAGAAATGGTTGAGTTTCTGTAAGCTCTGACAAACTGATTATTTTGTTTCGTTTGCTTTCTTTATTCCGACAGCTCTAACAAAAGTACTTTTGTTAATGGAGGAATGAGAGATTGGCACCACGTAACACTACACGTGAAACAAATAAAATTCAGAATAAATGTACAGAAGCACATAGAATGTAAAAGGAAAAGACATATACAGTACTTTGCTCTCAGAAACATTGACATTTCAGCAAAAAATGCAATAGAGCAAAAGTGAGTACTGGAAGTAATTATTGTGATGTTGTTCAATTTATTGGAAAAAGAGAAATTTCTTTCTAAAATGTCAGGAATGAAAATGCCCGAAGAACAGATGTTAATGTTCATCATCAAAATTTCTTTGAAACGATAATGTTATTTTCAAAATATGAACTTGTTCTTCAGAGACATATCAATGGTATAACGAAGCATGCTAATCATCAATGTAGAAGGAGTAGGATAACATTGTTATCTAAATGATGATAGATTACATTGTAACCAGCATCAAGTATGTCCCAAGACCATTAATTTTAACTGAGATTCGAGAAGCAAATTTTCACTCACTTTCAAGTTGATGCTACTACCGACTCATATAAAAATGGACCAATAAGTGTTCAGTTGTTATTAGGTATCTTTATAAAAAAAAATTTAAAAAAAAAAAAAAAAAATATGAAAGAGTGTCGAGTATTTTATATTGTAGATTCCACTGAACTCATTAACTTATTAGACAACATGAACATTGATGGCTTTACTAAAATGATTGAGTGAAAAAGCACCTCGACAAATTCATGTTTTGTGTTACTCCCATGCTCTAAATTTAATATTGGTCGATTTTACAAATAGCGTTTTAGAAGGAGAACTTCTCTGTTTTTCTTAATAATTGAGTGTGGCAAATTCTTTAAAGAATTATACATCAAAGAATGGATGTATGGAGAACAATCAACGATAAAACTAAATATTACACCCTTAAGCAAATTTTTGGCATGTTCGATTGCAAAGACAATTGTTTATACTTGGAATAGTTTCACTCAAAAGTATTGCTTCAAATTATAAACAAAATGCATAGATATGAAAAATGGCAAAATCTATCCTGGACAAAATATCAACTTTTAGAAAATTTTTTGTCTTGTCACGTATATTTGAAAATATTTCAGTATACTGAGCCAGTAATGAAATAATTGAAGACAAAAAGATTAGATTACATCTTAGCATATAGTATGGTAAGGGTGGATGCAAGCTCTAAATAAGCCATTTCTAGAAACTTTGATTTAATATTTAAAGCATGAAAATCGTTTGCATAATACACTAGAAATGCTAGGTTGTGATACAATTATAGAAGAACTATCTGCTAGAAGAAGCCAAAATAGGAAGCAAATGGACGACAAAGAATCACCCGACTATAATTTCAATTACCCTAATCAAACAATTCGAAGTTACTGTCTTTAATTTTACAATGGATAACATCATTTCATCAATGGAAAGCAGGTTTAAAGGGCATAGGAAATTGTATAAAGACATATCTCTTCTCAATCTCAAAAACTTTTTGAAGCCATTGTCGCCGAGCTCCTTTGACTATTTACCTGTTTTATTGGGCATTACACAGGTGTAACAACTGATAATCTTAAGGATGAATATCAGGACCTAGTAAGCAAATGGAAAATACTAAAAAATTCAATTGAAAATGATTGTTTTGAATCTGATTCCAAGTCAGAGAAATGAGGGAGTTCTCTATCTATTAATGAGCATTCATATGCAACTAACAGTAATTTTTGCAAAAATTGAGTCTTGTGTGCATAAATTACTCCAGTGAGTGAGTGAATATTAACATAACACAATTCAGCTACTTGAATGAATATTTAACGCCGCATTATTCAGCTACACGAGGGACCACGGGGCTCATTCCTTTGGACCACGGCCAAGTGAGGAGGACGACACTTGAGCTGGCACCACCTTCTCCTAACTTCCACATCGCACCAACTTAACATGCATCGCCCCCCCTCTTCACGGCGGGTCTTCACAAGTCCGTTACCTTGACCCACTAGGCTATAGTGGCCACAAATTAATCTTGAAATACAATTTATATAGTAATACGTACGCCAATGTCTTTTTAGTTTATAAGTTTGTATTCAACCAATCTGTTATGCAAGTTGAATGTGAAAGAGCTTTTTCAAAATTAAAAATTGTAAGTAGATTAAGGAGTACTATGAAGCAAGCTATTCAAGCTAAAGTCATTGCTAATGATGAACACAAAGAAGGATATTTTTAGCTAAAGCTAAACTTGAAGATATAATGGAGGAAATATTGGCCCACACACCTGAAATTAAAGAATATTTAAATGGCTAATTATGAATCAACTGCCATTTTGTTTATGTAATTATTCAATCACTGTTATTTATTGCTTGTATAGTTTATTTGCATCTATATATATGAATAAAGTGCTACTCACCTACAAAAGTATATTTTTATTTTATAAAATTATTTTTTTATGATGATGATGACGATCAATGATAACTTACATGTACTATATTTCATAAGGAGTCTTAAGGTAGGCATATTTTTATTGTTTGCAGTTTATTTGCATCTATACATGAGTAAAGTGTTACTTACTTGCAAAAGTATATTTTTATTTTATAAAATTATTTTTTATGATGCTGATGACAATGAATGATAACTTATATGTATTACATTTCATATGGAGCCTCCTGGTAGGCACATTCTTTCCTTCTGGGTCTGATTTCTTTGGCCAATCCACAACTGGACATTATTTGCTACAGTAGTCTGAGGATGGCCTTGTCCTGGCCTGTTTCTTAAAATTTCTTCCCCAGTTTTGCAATGACACTTATTGTCACTCCAACTGCATACGTGAGAGCTTTTTGTGTTTTCCTGAATTCTAGTCTTCTGGTAATACACCAAGCCAAGGATTGAAAAATCCTCGTCATCGTGACGTTTTTCAGTCCCCTTTTCTCAAAAGAACTGCAGAAAGGTTGAATTGCATCACTGAAACTACGAAAAATAACAGCTTTTATGAAATCCGGATTACTACATTTATTTAATTTCCTTTTTCTGGTTTTTGATCTTATGTACATTGATTTGCATATGAAGTTTTCTTCTGCTACACTATAGATTATGGATGTTTTTTTATGATAGTTATCAGAAGAAATATTGGTGTAATTTTGTTAAATCCATGTATCCCCCCCTCCTTTTTTTTGAGTAGGCTAGATGCAGCTGTGGTCATATGACTAGAAAATACAGTATAAAATCTAAATCTCAAAGATGGTTTTAACATGTACTTTTCAATTTCTTAGATTTAGCCAGAATAAATACTTGGATTTTATATATGGAAATTTCCAGTAAAATTTTTTATTTGAATTCACAAAATAGGTTGGAACCGAATATCAGAAAGACAGCTAAGTAAAGAATGTTCAACAAAAATTGAGATCAAATATAACTATTGATTCATCTGGATAGAAGAAAGCTTGTTAAATGTTGGCATAATGTCATTAAGACTAACAAAATTTGTATAAAACAAAAAATACGTATGTGGGAAAATATGCAATGGAAAACATGGTATTTGATAACAATTTACTCTGATAATGCATAAAACTTTTTCTAAATAGAAAAAAATTTTATTCACTATCCAATTTTTTAGAATCATTCTACATTAAGATACGCAATTTTCTTTCTGGCTGACCATTCACGATAAAAAGATAGGTATACATGGCATTATGAAATGTCAGTAAGTTTAGCATGAAGTGTATTGTATTTTTATTATCCTCTTTAATAAATAAGCAACCAAAGTTATACAGTATTTTTATCATTTTTCTCATTTATCAAAGAATGAAATAAAATAAAATTCATTTTAAAAACCTTCTCCTTGTTTCTTTTTTAAGTAAACTTTAAATACACTCATAAAAGAAAGCTTTCACTTTTAAATTACATGGCACAGAGGTTAAAATGGCTGTAATCAATATTTCCCTATGATAGTTGATCTATTATCTCATTATACTAATTAAATCAATATTTAATAAATTATTCAAATATTTTACTATCTACTGGTTGTTAAAAGATGATAGTTTTGAAATACAAGTCCAACTAATTATTTAAAAATATTTTCATTTCATTTCAAATTCTTAAAGTTTAACCCCAACACCATGGGATATCAGCTGACTTAATACACAATGCACTGAATACATTATCAAGAAATCCATTCATGAATTAAATATAAAAAATTGATTTTGTTAAGATTTATATAGCACTAAAAGTATGCAAGTGGTCCAGGTGAAAAGTTTCAAAGTTTTAAAGCATGAAAAGGGATGAAGACAATGCAGAGATGGTATCTAAATATTCTAAATTTCAATCATTCAGCTTCAAATTTTCACATAATTAACTCAATATTTAATAAAATTTTTGAAAATTTGAGTTTGGAAAATTTTGAACGTTAATCTTTTTGTCTTTTTTAAATAAAATGTATATACATTTCTATTGCACACATAAAATTTTATGAAACATTGAGAAAAATCCAACGAACTCAGAATTCATTTGATGCATGATTAGAAAAATTTTACCTGCTCTCATGATCTGCATACATTTCCATGTACTTTTCATTGATATTGGAGTCTACAACAACCCAAGCACCACCGCGAAGTTCTGCATGAGGAGGAATGTATACAAGAATAGGTTGGTTATATTGTCTCAAAGCATCCACAATCATAGCTCCAAATTTCAAAATTTGATCATACATATCTGAAAGACAAAAAATAAATCATTACTCACAAAAACATTCACTATAGCCAACAAAGGAAATTGGCAATAAAAGGAATATTCCATAGTGGGGAATGTGAAGCCCCCCCCCCATGAGTAATTTGTGTAGCCTTTGTAGAAGCTAGATCTAGTGTTAATTGATATTCACTTATTTTAGACAGTGAAAGTTTGAAAACATACAATGAAATAAAGAATGCTGAAAATGTAAGCAGTAGTGGTTACTCGTGGTCATAACTAATTGTATACATCAAATTATAGAGTACCACTTAGTGCAACTACATTGAGCCCCTGGGGGTTAGGAAAGAAAAGCAACTACTCAAACAATTTGAAAAATACACGAGACTGCCACTCCAGCACTGGCAACAATATATTCTCCCTCCATGACTACTTAAATCCTAACACTTTCTATTTGAGATCTGTAGACAAACTAGATAAGTACAATATGATGATGACAACCTCTCTCAGCCTTAGAGAGTTTTCCTTGCACCCTCACCCTTCTAACTTTTAATTCATCAATTGATTTGCCAAAGAGAAAGACTGATGCCCTTTGTGCCTATGCTCTTGAGAGAAACCATTATGATTTTATATCCAAAGGATATGTGGCTCCATGTTTATACTGATGACACCCAGGATGACTGCTCAGCTGGGGCTGGCTTATATGGTGAAAACCTTTTTGAAGGCTCTTTTGCAGCAGGCTTGGGCACTACAAACTTTGACGAGATAAAGAATGTGAGACAAGCAAATTAGCCATCTGACCAATTCGCCTCTTATAGACGAGATGTTTTCATTGTGGATTCTCAGTCTGTGATCCTCACTCTTTGCTCCTTATACAATAGTGACACAATAGAGGTGGAGGAGGCAAGGAAAAAAATTTATGAACTCAACTGTGCTGTTTGGAGTATTTATTGTCTTCCAATGGGTTCCTAGCCATTGCAGCCTTCCTGGCAAAGTATGGCTGCAACCTCCAACAGCCTTCTGGTAGCTTGTTGTGCAGCCAGTCTTTTTCAACTATCTCCAGATCCATGGCAAAATCCATTCGCAGAACTCAAGAGAATGATGCTAAGGTCAAAGATCTGGGAGACCCTGGTCCATAATCCAGACCTGATGAATCTTCCCAGACAAATCTTCACTGCAATTTTTAGAACTCTGACAGGTCATGATTATTTCCAGGAACACTTACACCAAAATGGTGCGAAAAACACTCCTGACTGACCTCTGTATCTTGAAGAGATTATGAATTTTAATCATCTGACAGTATGTACTTTCCTGACCAACACAAATTTTAAAACTTCTAACAACTTTTCTGAAAAGGCTAGTTTGTATTGGGTAGCTTGCACAGAAATGGCCTATATGGCCTCTTCCTCAGCGAAAAGTTAAAAAACATTCAGTGCAACTACTGAACTTGTTACCTAATCTCTATACACAAAACTATTTTCTTACAATTGATGTTTGTAAAAAGAGAATTGTGACTAGTTTGTCAAACTTGTATCATGCTAGTAGTCATACAGTTATTATAATTATTCTGTAAATTTTACAGAAATCCAGTTTTGTGAAGTATTTTTAGCAAGTATAATCTTTAAGATATTGTTATGTAGAACTGGGTTTGTGGTTTTTATGCTATCAGTTAAAAAGAGTAATACAGTTATTTAAGAGCAATGGAAATTTATTGCATCCTTAAAAATACAGGATACAGCCAAGAACTTCGCATAAGTACCAGAAGATTTTCACACCTTCTACAGTGCTCTGACACAAATATCAGAATTGTAAAATTTTCGCAAGCAACTACTCTCTAGTAAAATCTTGAATAGCCAATATTTGGCAGATGACTCCAATTCAGCATGAATTCTACTAAAAGTAACATCTTACAATCCTTATATAAGTTATTAGTCATCCAATATGCAACAGAAGCCACACTAATGTTACTTTGAATTACATGTATAACTAAAGCATTTACAACAATACAGTACAGGAGGTATTTTTTCGTAGTAAATAAAGAGTTTTTAGTATTTACTTGTATTATTTCCCCAATAATCACGTCAAAATGGTTTCATGGCACGTCTATACCTCATTAAACACTTTCGAAAAAAATGGCACGGTGATTCATAAAGGTTCGCCACCCCTGCCTTATAATGAAGAAATTTTCTCTTAAAATATGCCTTGAGTAATAAAATTTAGATAATACAATTCAAATATTAGGATCAACAAAGAAGTAAAAGGAAACATTGTAATTGTTTAGAAACATTTTTAAATCATTAAATTTGGCATAATAATTGGTACTAAAACTAATATAAATATCTCACCTTTCATCCCTCCGGAAAATCCTCTCCAATTAGCAAAAATAATGAGGGGCAATTCTTCCATATTGAAATCATTTATAGCTTGAGCTGTTTTATAGGCAGAATCTGGAAACCAAACTTGGCCTGCTTGAGATATCACCTGATTGAAATAGATATATTTTTTTATTTCTTTAATGTTTAATAAAGAATTATCCTCCCACAAGCAAATCGTTGAAAATGCAAATTGTTCCAACTTTAAATATCATTAAAATCTAAAGGTTAAATTTAAAAAAGAAATAATAATCGAAATCAAAGGAATATTTATTTTTGAGAATCTGTGGCAGAGTTAAACCTCAACATTACTTACATCTACACTTGAAATAAAAAGTAATAATTAAGAATGAAATTGTTTGTATAAAGAAAACATGGAGGCAAAATGGCTGCACCAAACTGAAACCCCAAGTTAGACTGTTTTAGAATGCTGTTGGTCCAGAGGTTAACACTGACAATTCTTAGCTACATCGAGCATTATGTGGTGTTAGAATACTTGCAAACAAAAGGTATCACTTGAATGGATCTCCACCTGACTCACTCAATTTGAACCCGATTGAGCATGCATGGGATGCCTTGGAGAGCCATATTTGCACTAAATTCCTTTCTGTATCATCTAGGAAATTAACAGTACACTTTTCAGCTCCTATGGAATCAATATGGGAGGCATGAATATCTGTCCGAAGTGACCATACACCATATTAAAGAATGTTTTTTACAAGAAGTGATTTAATTTTTTTAATCACTGACCAATTTCCATAAATTTTTTTAATTACAATATTTTGTGCCAAACATAGTAACTCATTAAGTATAATTTACATTTCATTACCATCATTATTCTTTAATTTTGATGACACTGTCTCTCCTCTCACACACAAGGAACTGACTCAGAGACAAGTATATTTCTAAAAATAGAAAAGTAAGATAAAAAAAATATAGCAAAAGTCTCTAAAGTAGTACTTCTCCTGTTATAGAGGAATCGGCATTACTTGAACCTAAAACACCACATTCCATCATAAGGCTTTTTCGCATGTGATGCAATGAGCTTCATTTAAATCCACACTATAGAACCATCACTTTTAAGTCATATGATTAGCATGTTAAAAAATCAATGCATTGAGTCGTCTAGAATACAATCTGTTATAAATCTATTATCCTACCCACAAAAAAGCCACAGGAAAAAATTAAACAAAACATCCAAATGACAAAGAACAAATTACCTTTGCTTCAGAATCTAAATTAGCAGGATCAGCAGGAATATCGATTTCGACAGTTCGTGTTTCAACAGCAATGACACCGACTGGAATACCACCTAAACGTGCACGGCCACAAATAACAGTTTGAGCCCAAGGCTGCATAATTTCCATAAATGAACCATAGTCAAAAAAGCCATCTTCCCAAAATCCAGGAAGATCTGAAAGTTTTAAATAATTATATATAGTCTGGAATGTTTATAAATACAGAAGCATCCATCTATTTATTGTTCCTCAAATTCAATTAACTATTTTAATCTCAGTATTCAGATTATTTTTGTCTCTCACACACAAATAGAGTATATTTAAAATTATATATATATATATGCTTAACACAGTAAACCTTGTATGTAAAACAATATTGTTCAAATTTTTTTTTCATAGTAAATTGATTTTATTTAGTCCAATTACCACATTTGGCTTAACACTTATTAATTTATAAGAGGGAAGATGACACGATTTCTGCCATCTAAGGCAGGGCTTTCTAAACTTTTTACAATAAGAGCCATGATGACTTTTCTGATAAGTCTCAAAGGCAAAAAAAACCCTGTCTAGTTACATGCAAACATACAGTAGTTTTGGATTATCCATAAATATTCATTTTTGGACTAATTGGCGAGTGAGGTACTTATAGTATGGAGGTTGACTCTGTTCTATTCATAAATTCTGATAAGTACTGAAGGGCAAATGTCAAAGACAAGTTATTGCAGCGAAGACACCAATTTGCATGACGTTCATTATGTACTGTTATGAACAGGCTGTATGTATAACAATGTCATCTTGTGTAGAGTAGAGATGTTACATGAGCAACTGAATTACATAAAAATTATCAATCATGCCTAGTTAGACAAAGTATACAGCACCATGTTGCAGTAAACAGAACTAAAGCATGTTTTAAAAAAGTTAAGCGTAAACATTTGTCAAGAAAATATGAGTACTTTCGTTTTTTTTTGAATATGTTCTAAGTAATGAGGAAGTATGGTATAAGGGAGACAAACGAGTCGATCAGCACTTGGGATGCTCACAAAAACCACAAGATACATGAGAAATGCTGATCTACTAAAATTCACTTAAACTCTAACCTTTCAGTCACATGTCCAAAAACAAATAACTTATTTTAGGCCATTCTTAAAACGAAAAACCTCAACATGTTAAATCTAGAAAATTACCCAATAACTCATAATGCAGATGAATTCTGCTCAATTATTAGCCTTCTTAACTTTCAAACATATGGTTTCCAATTTTGCTATACAACTTTATTTCTTGATGTCTCTTTGGCAAATTCATCAATTATTTTTGTCATCTATTTTGTCCAAAAAATCTTGTTCTATATAATACTGCCATGCTGTTCAATTTGTCTTCTCTCCCATAGTACTTCAGAGATAACTTTTTTAACACTCTTTTAAACTGAAAAATATCTCTCACCTGATGCATTTGATACCTGTATTGTTTAAAATATCTTCAAAAGTATCTCTTGTAGCGTTGACTCGTAAGATGTCAGTTTTGCTATCCCTCTTTTCATTTTTGACACCCAGAGGCAAACGGAATCGCCAAACGGTTTTTTCTTGTTCAAAGTGAACTATAGATTTTTCTCTCACATTCCGAGACAAAACAGTTCTCTCTTACACGGTTTTGTTGCCACACTGTTCATTTTTGAAGCCCTAGGCATATAGTCACGCCAAATGGGCTTTTCTTCACAGTGAAATATAAAAGGGACACACCTGTTTCAACGGCTGTCCATTCTTTCATCCACTCTAAAAGATAGCCATCCTACACATGTATGGAAAGGAGTGTCGGCTAGTATAAGGAAGAAATGCCAAAGAAAGAATTCTCAGTGTCGAAGTGAAAGGTCAACTTATAGACCCTTCTTATTTATGATGTATGCTGCCCAGAGGATATCAGTCCAGACAGAGTTTTGTCCTGGAAGAATCAACAGTGGTAAGGCGAAAATAAGAGGCCGAGGGGCAACTGCAATAATGATAGCTAAGGCAGAATTCTGCGAGAAGTGGAAAAGGTAAAAGGATGCTAAGCAGCAAGGAGACCTGTGATTGGGGCTTGGATTCCAGCGACAAGGCTGTCGGGAGTCCGGATTAGCAATCAGCTGCTAGGCAGCAGAAAGACTAGCAATAGCTAGACGTCAGAGATCGGGACTTGAATCTTTTCCATTGAAAGGCTACAGGGCAGCGAAAGATTGTTACCCATGAGTTTCATGATAATAGGGAGCTCATCTAAAGTTTTGATAGACATACTAAAAGTTTAACTACACAATTTGGGGAGGAGTGTGAATTGAATTCAATATGAAATTTTTCCTTCTTTCAGAAATTCAAAACCGACTTCTTTACTTTCACCGAAAATAATTTTTCTCTTATGCTGCCTACAAGCTTCTCCAGCTTCCTCTTCAAACTAGAGTCTTGATAAATCCATTGCTCCTTGTTCCAGTTTTCCAAATTCATTTCTAAAATATTCAATATAATTTTCAAGAAATTTTAGTAGATTTGATCATTTTTAATTCACACTCAGCTGATTGCAATGATTTGCTAGTAGCATTTATTCTCTGTAGGGTGGAATTCTAAAACATGGTCATTAAGGAAGTTTCATTTTTGTCCATCTGTATCAAAAGGGAAGTTGCCTTCAGTATTATGGTCTTTTTTTGCCTCATTCGCGTATCACGGATTTCAGCCAGGGCCACTTTTCTTGCTATTAAGGCCTTAATTCAACTAGCTTGAAATAGTTTGTTTGAACTAGACATATTTCTTATCACATAACTTCATTTTGTTTCATTTACCTTCATTAGTAAAATGCACTGATGGAAATTAAATATCTCATCACCAAGAAGGAGTTGTCCTATATCAACGAAATTTTTGGTAGGCCTGTTTATACATCTGAAAGATGACTTTGATTCAAATTTTGCATTAGGTGCATAAGTGTGGTGCTAGTTGTGCCACTCTGAGGATGCTATCATATTTTGATGTACTCCAATCCAGTAAAAAAAATGGCTTCTTGAAGTTGAATAATTTTATTCTTCATTAAAAATAAATTTTAAAGGAAAATATTCTATCTATAGAAATTAAAAACTAACATTTTGAAGCTGCATCAGACACCACACTAGACTAATGTAAAACATAAGAATATTCTATTTATACATGTTGCCACCTGGTGGCAGAAATAAGCATTTATGTAAATGAGATAATGCAAATGAGAAATAACATGTTTGATTGGTGTTTTATGCAAATGGGAGCCGGCTCATATTTTCCCATATAGCAAGCATGAGAATAAAGGTAATTAAAATTATTTAATAAATGGACAAATAAGTTTAATAGGAAATCTTTAAAGAAAAAGGGTTAGAATTTATTTCTAACAATATTAAATTAATTTCCAACAATTGGCCCCTTCTCATGCATGCTATCTGGAAATATATATAGAGAGAGAGAGATATTGTTACGTAGATCCGAGGGTTCGTGGATTTTATGCAAAACAATCACAAAGAAAATAAATAGTTCTTTAAGAGAGATACGAATTTATTATCAAAAATCCAATCCTTTAAATACAGGATTCAGCAGCAATATTCACAGAGTAAATATCCAAAGGTCTTCACACCTTCAACAGCAATCAAACACAATGACCAGTGTTTAAAAATACACGTAAGTAAAGATCATTCACAAGCACAGAAGAGCTAATCGCTAGTCAAAACAATCCTCACTACTCGCTGTTTTAATCCAGACTCCTCACCGTCCCGGCGAGCATCTTATTTATAGGCGCGACAGAAACTTCCAGAAATATAGCCACTCGTGACATTAGTGGAGAGAGATCCACTACTTTCTAGAAGATTCCAGAGGGTTCCGAACTCGCCAACATGGTCGCCAATGACGCCAAAATGGTCGCAAAAAATGATGCCAACTTGGCTCTACCGCCAATATTTCGCCAAGTTCTCATTGAATCGCCATTATAACGTAAGGGGCGGCATTGCTTGTGAATGGTACAATTTTAACATGAAATAAACATAACATAGAGTATTATATATGCATTAAACACTCAAATTCAAATTATTTACACTGTTTACACAAAATTCGTAACACTGCCAACTCCTCAAAGACTGCACGTCCCGGGCAGTACAATCCTTGAGTATGAGGCATCTATTTACAGGCAAACTACTCACAGAATAATCACATATAAAGTAACAAATGTATTCCACAGTATATACAATACAAATAAATTCAAAGCACATGAAGAAATGTAAACATAAATTCCAGTATTAAAATAAAACTAAGGAATTAGAAAAGAGAAATAATTACATTATTTACAAAATAATTAATGACCATGGTCTGAACTTAAGGATCTTATTCATCTTGGCCAAGATAAGGGGCTAGCCTATTGTAATGTATTACTTTCGGTTTTGAGTGTGGTGATTTCTGTATCCGCACCACAACGTCATTCAGTCTTTATAGGACTGTGTAAGGACCTTCCCAGTTTGTCTGCAGCTTTGGAGAGAGTCCTTTAGGACGTTTCGGATTCCATAACCACACTTTGTCGTCTTCGTGGAAGTTGTGTCCGGTTGCTCTTGCGTCGTATCGGGTCTTCATCTTCTTGGAAGCCAAGCTGATTCTTTCCCTAGCCAGATGATGCATTTCCACCATCCATGCCTGAAGTTTCTCGACATACTCCTCAGGCGCCAAGGGAGCATCTGGTGGTCGGCTGAACAAAAGGTCTGCAGGCAGACGAAGATCATGTCCGAAGAGCATCTGGGATGGGAAACACCAAATATAATATTCATAACACCAAAATGACCTCCAGTTGGACTGCCATGGAGTTCCTTAAGGACAGTTGAAACTCTTGTCTTTGGGAGTATCAATTGCCCCCTGAATGTTTTTCCGTCGTCAGACTCCCATTTTTGATATAAAACACCATTTCTCAGATGGAGAGAGTCCCAAAGAGCCCAGTAACGCTTCGTTGTAGGATGGAAAGGGGCGATGTCTTGCCAGCTGGGCTTTTCGTCAGACGACTCTTTGAATTCTATGATTGGTTTTATTTCAAGATCAGCCAGTTGATCTTTTCGGACACTCTCATCACTCTACGGGTCTAATGCCAATGTTGATGGCATTGTTACTTGGCGGACTATTGGATCTATTACGCCAAATTTCTTTTCGATTCTCGAGCAGTATTTGCAGCTCTCAGGACAGGGTCTTCTCGAAAGGGCGTCTGCATTTCCACGTGCTGATCCTTTTCTGTGGCGAATTTCCACGTCATACTCCAGTAATCTCTGTATCCACCTTGTTATTTGGCCTTCTGGATTTTTAAAATTCAGTAGTCAGGTCAATGAGGCATGATCTGTTCGCAGCAGGAACCTTCGACCGTAGAGGTAAGGATGGAAGTGTTCTGCAGCTTTTACTATAGCAAGCAGTTCCTTCTTGGTCACACAATAATTTCTTTCTGGTTTGGACAGACACTTGCTAAAATAGGCGATGACACGCTCCTGACCATCTATCTCTTGAGACAATAATTTCGGGTTAGCTTCTTTTAGCTTTTGTTGCACGCGTCTGATATTTTTCAGATGTTCTTCGAAGGAGCGCCCCACGATGATAATGTCATCAAGATAAACCAGGCAGGCCTCATACGAAAGTCCTCCGAGGGCTGTTTCCATAAGACGCCCGAATGTTGCAGGTGCATTGCACAAGCCGAAAGGCATAACCTTAAATTACCACAGTCCTTGTCCCGTGGTGAAGGCAGTTTTCTCTTTATCGTCAGGGTGGAGTTCTACCTGCCAAAACCCACTCTTGAGATCTGGGGTAGAAAACCAGGTATTGCCGGCAAGTGTGTCCAGCGTGTCATCTATTCTTGGCAGAGGATAGCTGACTTTCTTGGTGACGTCATTCAACCGACGATAGTCCACACAGAATCTGGTAGAGCCATCTTTCTTCTTAACTAAGACGATGGGAGATGCCCAAGGACTTGATGATGGCTCAATGACATCATGATCTTTCATGTCCTTAATGAGTTTTTGGACTTCTTCCTGTTTAGCAAACGGTAGTCATCGGGGGTGCTACTTAATAAGAGGATGCTCTCCCGTATCAATTCGGTGTTGTGTTAGTCTAGTTCTTCCAAAGTCCTCGGATGTTCTTGAATGGAATTCTTCTTTGGAATTCTGTAATCAGCTTTCTTGCAGCACATCTCTGTTTCTAGTCTAAGTCAGTGCTTTTTAGTAAATCCTTGACTAGATCGCCTGAAGATTGGTCTTGGCTATTGCATTTTCGTTCTACACACGTGACAGGAGCACAATCTGCTACTACCTCTCCTTCCTGAATAGTCCTCGTCTTATCACTAATGTTAGCCACCCATACTGGGATAACTGACTTCGAGAGGTCTACTACCGACGAGACTATCAGTACTCCTGCTTTTAAACAATCTGGGTCAGGATAATCAATTAGGCCGAATCGTAATTTTCTATTTTCTGCTACTAAACCGGGTATTATACATTCAGTTCTTGGTGATAATGAGATGATTTTTGCAATAATTTTCTGGTTGGATTCAAATTGAGTTTGTAAGCCAAAAAGAATGATGTCTTCAAATTTTGAATGCATATTTCTATGTTCAAAGTCCAATTTAAAGTTATAGTTCTTCAGAAAATCCAGTCTAAGAATACAGGGATCGGTGATATTTGCTACATATGCCGTATGGTGATAGTCTATATTTCCAAACCTTAGAGTGACATTAGCTTTTCCATGAACCTGAATCTTGTCACCCATCACTGTTTGCAAGGAAATGCAGGGCGGCCGTTCAGATAATGCTAACTTTTGAATTTTGAGCCAAATCTTTTCTGATTATAGACACATTGGCTCCAGTATCAACAACTATACGGCACGAGATGTTATTAACTTGTTCTATAACGTAAAGTACCTTGTCTCCGCCATTCACTGCCGTAATCTGGAGAATTTTGTGATGGTGCTTTTCATTATCTGGGAACCTCCGCCCCGCGAGATGGCCATATATTAGTTTTCCTGTTTGGAAGAAGAGACGGTGTTCTCTTCCTTCCTTGCTCTAGGACAGTTTCTTCTCAAGTGTCCCATTCCACCACATCCCCAGCACTTGAAGTTGCGTTTCTCTTGTTTCGAAATTCCAGCCTTTATGGTTTGCATTTCCTCTTTCAATTTCTCCATCTCCTTTAGCAATCGAGATTCACTCGGCTCATCTGCAATCACCCAAGCTCCTCGGATAGAATGGCGATCTTTGCGACTGGCTTGAGTGTCGGCCTCCAATTTTAGGGCATATAACAGTAAAGATTTAAGATCTTGCACATCTGCCATTCTTACACAGCCTTCTGGATTTCCCCATCCTTCAATCCATCAACGAAATATTTCAATGAGATTATTTCGCGCACAGTTTCTGGGTGGTCGGAGAAAGCCAAGTTGGCGAGCCTTTCTACTTCGGAGGCGAACTCCTGCAAGCTTTCTCCGGTTTTCTGGAGTCTTGTTTTCATCTGCAGATATGCGTAGTCCTTGGAGTATTTCTGGCCAAACCGAAGATCCAGAGCATTATATAGGGAGCTCAAATTCAGTCGCCCTGTGTCGGGAAGAGTCTGCAGTACTTCAGCAGCTTCTCCTCTAAGGGATGCTGCTAGCTGACATGCTTTCACTCCTTCAGTCCATCAATTGGCTTCAGAAATTATGGAGCATTGAGTCTTATATACCTCTCAGTTGGTTTTTCCGTCATAGGTGGAGAGTTTCACAGACACTGCTGAGGCAGTCAGAGGCACTGGAGAAGCAGGCATAGGTACTGAAGGAACAGGTACAAGCTTGCTTTCATTCTTTGTATTCCCGCAAGCTAGAAGCTTCTTTTCCAGATCTTCAAATCGCTGGGTAAAATTTTCAGCGACTTCTTCAATTCTTTCTTCAACATTCTCTTTAATTCTTCCTATTTCTTCAACTTGCTCTTTAATTCTTCCTATTTTTTCAACCTGTTCTTTAATTCTTCCTATTTCTTCTTCTACCTTCTTCTCTATCTTCTTTTCAACTACTGAAAATCTTTTATTCAGCTTTCAATGCTATTTTCTCTTCCACACTACTGATTTTCTCCTCAACATTGTCGATTTTCTTTTCTAGAGCATTTTTGAGCTCTTCCTGACATTTTTGCATTTCTTGCTTAGTCTCTTCTTGGCCTTTCTCCATTTTCTCCTTTAACTCATTCTTAGTATCATCCAGACCTTTCTTAGTTTCTTCTTGGCCGCTTTTCAAAAGCATTGATGCCTTCCAACAGAGCTTTCAGTTGTTCATCCATCGCTCTTGTTATTGGCATAAAATCCCACTTCTGACATCAAACTGTTACGTAGATCCGAGGGTTCGGGGATTTTATGCAAAACAATCACAAAGAAAATAAACAGTTCTTTAAGAGCGATGCGAATTTATTAACAAAAATCCAATCCTTTAACCCTCCAAACGGTCTGCACGTAAAATTCCGCCATTCCAGAGATGCTTTTTCTGCCTTCAAGCAAGATTCCCAAAAGCGGCCGAGCCGCATTCTTAAAAATATGGCTCAACCACTTTTGAGAACCCCACCTGAAAGCAAAAAAATATGTGTGGTGCATTTTTAAAGCATCTCCAGAATGACAAGACTTTAAGTGCAAACCGCTTAGAGGGTTAAATACAGGATTCAGCAGCAATATTCACAGAGTAAATCTCCGAAGGTCACACCTTCAACAGCAATCAAACACAATAACTAGTGTTTAAAAATACACGTAAGTAAAGATTATTCACAAGCACAGCTGAGCTAATCGCTAGTCAAAACAATCCTCACTACTCGCTGGTTTAATCCAGACTCTCAGGCGCGACAGAAACTTCCAGAAATATAGCCGCTCGTGACATTAGTGGAGAGATCCACTACTTTCTAGAAGATTCCAGAGGGTTCCGAACTCGCTAACATGGTCGCCAAAGTCGCCAACTTGGTCACCAAAAATGCCAACTTGGCCACCAAAAATGCCAACTTGGCTCTACCGCCAAGATTTCGCTAAGTTCTTACTGAATCGCGATTGTAACGTAAAGGGCGGCATTGCTTGTGAATGGTCCAATTTTAACATGAAATAAACATAACATAGAGTAATATAAATGCATTAAACACTCAAATACAAATTATTTACACTGTTTACACAAAATTCCTAACAATATGTATAAATTTACTTAAACATTTACATGCATTAATTTACATTGAAGGTATTTACATAATCATTATACATTTAGAGAAATTTTATTACAAAATTTCTTTTATTCTTCTTTAGGTTGAGACTTGGTATAAATGTTAGCTAGAAAATTTCAGTTAAAAACCAAGTCTCTTAAAAATTAATATATAGCATGAATATGACGAGTACCGCTATTCTTCACTTAAGACCTGTTGCTCAGTGTACATTGTACTGTGACAAGTTTAAAGCTAATCCCTAATTTGAGAACACTTTTGAAGAATATTCTTCATCCATATTACTTCTTAGAATGCCTCAGTGAGTGTGACATGCTCACTTTCCATAGTTGATAGGCTGATGCAGCGTTGCTTGAATAAACTCCATAAAATTGGTGACTGGTCAAAGAGCAGATGAATTCCACCTATTGATAGTTGGTGATCTTGGCTGGCTGCAAAATCAGACCCAATTACCCAATCTTAGCATGTAGTCTTTAGTTCTTTTTACATAGCCAAGCAGTTTCAGAAGTGCAATCCAGTGGGTGTACCTGGAATTTTTCTGAAATTGTGATAAAATATTGACTGAATAGGTTATATCTTGTTTGTAAATGTAGAAGTAGATTTCTGTATTGTAATTTTGACACATTATCCATTTCAACCGGAGTGGCTGGACAGTCGAACTTTGTTAACTCAGTTCCTTTCGTTGGTAGTAATGAAATTGGAGCTTTATATTTGGCACATTTGGAAACTTTATAACTTCTTTGGTGTATACATAGGATTCCATCTTTATGAATAAAATTTACTAGCTTTTCCAAGTATTTTGAGTTTAAAAAAACTTACTTTTAATAAGATTAACTACTTCATTGATAGTGTCTTGGTTTTTACCAAAGACAGCATTATCATCATATACTAAAATGACTGCATTCTCTTTAAAAATATATATACAGTTCAGCTATTTTATAATTTCTCAAAAGTATTGTTTAATTTCAAATACCATTGATGGCCACTTTGTTTCATTCCATAAATAGCTTTCCTAAGTACACAAACATGGCCTTGTTTCTCAGGGTTGATAAATTCAGCAGGTTGATACGTGTAAATAGTTTCATCTCACTTAGCATGTAAATATGCACATTTGACATCTAATTGACAGTGTGTCCACCCAAATATTCCAACTAGTAATATGAAAAATAAATTAATAACTGAAAAATTTACAAGAGGACTGAAAGTTTCTTCATATGTTTCACCTCTATGTTGGTTGAAACTTTGAGCAACTAATCTTTTTTGCTTTATATCTAACTACATATATCACCCTCTTCTCATTTTTCTTAATAGTATATACTCAGCAATTACCTAACATTTTCTTATCTATTGGACAAGGTGCTAAGTTCCACACTTCCCTTTCTTTCATGACTGTTATCTCTACCTTCATTGTAGATTGCCATTCTTCTACATGGAGTGACTTTAAGCAATTCCTATAATTTTGGGGTATACATATTTCAACAAAACAGGCTTCGGGTTGCTCCAGCAGATTAATTTGCATGTTCGATGCTTTCCCAGAGTACTTATTTTTTCCACTAAAATCAAAAAATCGCTTCTTGTAGTCAATATTATGAGTACTGCAATATTTCTCAACATCGTGGTATGATCTTAACCTAGCTTGGGTACCTTCAATACCATAATAAATGTCAGTCCTACTACCATCCTTCATATAGTTATAGCTCTTCTCCTACAAGCTATATATTCGCATAATGATTTTTCATCTGTTTAAATAGTGGTTTCTTTACTTTCTGAAGAATCTTCATAAATATTATATGGTTCATCTTTAAAACTTACAAAATTTTTGGGTTTATGGCCCAAGACAGCTTCCACACACATTCTATTTTCATCCAAATGAACATTTATTGTTCTTTCATCCTTTAACCATATCCTATACCCTTTTGTTTGATGTGCGCTTTTGTCTGAGTATTCCTACAAAGGCTAAACAACCAAAAGTTTTTAAGTGGGATATTGCTGATTTTCTATTAGTTATTTAAAATATTTAATAACTGGACAAAGAAATTTAATAGGAAATCTTTAAAGAAAAGTGTTAGAATTTATTTCTAACAAAATTAAACTAGTTTCCAAAAGATGTGAATCATGTGTTCTTTAAATACGAGCTATAAAGTTCGTGTTATTTATTGTTGAGATTTGACGTAGCAAGTTGATGTTAGTCTAGAATGACATTAAAAAGATGAAGAAACCATTATCAACAGCTCGCTGAGTTTGAATGAGGTAATATAATATATCATAGCTATGACCCACTTTAAAAATTGCATTTAAAGGTTCAGCATTGCCAAGGCAAAAAAAGAGTTTTAAAGGTTTTTATTTAAACAGCCAACCTCGCTAAAAAAAACCTGAACAAGAACGAATCGGTATACATAAAACAAAATTAAATGTCACAAATGTACCATGTGAAGTATACAACCAATCAGCAATGCAATGATATCATTTGCAAATACATCTCATGATGACGTTATCGGCAGTATTTGCTGTAAATTAACATATTCATCTGTGATAAACATGCAAATGAAAAGTTCGCAGGCAACTCGCAAGTTTATGTAAATTATAGAAGGGACATGAGATGTAAATTAAATGGTTCTTCCCACATAGAGCTAAAAAAGGCAGATTTTCTTTCCACAATATTACAGAATAATTTTGTAGGAATGTATCCACTGTGGATGTGATTTTTGGCAGCAAAGGTCCCGGGGAGGCACTATCTCAAGAAAACTGTGGCCCAACCTCGTATGGGTCAACACTGACAGAGAAGACTGTCGTATTCACAATAGTGAATGGGGAGAAATCGTAGTGTATCAACAGCAGAAATTAGTTTTTTCGTCACCAGTGTGACACAGTGAACTCTGACAAATCAAATTGTTTGAAAAATAGCTCCCAGCCAAATGCCCGTTAACGTTCATACGATTAGCTCCATATCAGTAATGTTATGCTAGGGATCATTGGAGATAAAAGTGGCGATGTGATGTGTTCTTGTGTCAAAGATGTTTCTGCCTTGGTGCCAGTGATAGCTGTATATTGATCACATAAAGGCCAGGTCAGCGCCTGCAAACAGGATAATGTGCGCACTATTTTTTCTCAACAAGATCTATAGAGTGTCGATGTGTTACCTTTCTCCAATCAAGCATGAATGAGACATAATTGGATGGCAATGAAAGCGTCACCCGCAACTGGAATTAAGCAGCCTTATATGTGGACTGACTGAGAGCAATAGCATGCAATTCCATTGCACTAACTGATATTCGGTACTCGTACAACACATTGCATGCTTGCATTTAAAATATTAGTGGTTACACCAGTTTTTAATGTACCATCATTTCAAATTTGAAAATGGCTCTTCTTGTGCTTACATTAACCTGTGATCATGAGACTTTAATGAATTAATAATGTTACCTAGACAAATGTATTGCCGGTTTAATTAGTCTAAAACATAGCTCAGCAAACAATGGCATGCGTGCCACATGTGGCACACGTTACAATTTTCAGTGGCATTCTGCACTACTCTACAAATTTGTCAATTTTTGAGTGGATGGAAGTTGATAAATTTGTAATGGGCATTATTTGACCCACATCTACAAAATTATGGACACTCATGGAATTATGAATTATGGACACTTAGAGAATAATGAAAAAATCTCTCTCTGAAAGACAATTCCAAAGATAAATTTACAGCTATTCCGTAAATTATTAAATGTCATTGCTGGAGAAATTTAATTGTTTAAAGAGAGAAAATTGCATGTACTGTGCTTTCCGCTTTTGGTTCTACAGATCTAAGTAAAAATTTTTTCCTCATATAAAAAGTATTTCAAGTAAGTAAAAAAAATGTTTAACAACTGGGTGCTCAGAATGGTGTCAAAGTGAAAGTCACAAATTATACCCCCAAATTTGAGATAGGAAAGTAGAGTGGTGCAAGTTCTAGGTTTGGAATAAAATTTTTATTTCTCTTTTTATTTAACTATAATGAAGGGAAATACTTATATTTTATGATTTCTATTTCTTATTTTAATAAATATGTATGAAAATACATAATATATGAACAATTTAAATTTTTTTATTTTTGCTAAAAGAAATAATTATTTTTCTACCATTTAATTTTAAGTTAAGAATTATTTTTAAAAGATGCAAATTTAATACATAATAGGACCATAAATCTATATTATTGACCTCTATTCTCTAACTCTGCATGCATTATCTTGGGAATCAAATTGTTTAAAAACTGTCCAACTGTGTGGCACACTGAATCATGATGGTAGATTGGTTTAGCACACCACAGGTAAAAGTTTGCTGACCCCTGGTCTATAATAATTTTTTTTCTTGGTGTTGGAATCTTTTGCCATCAGTGTACGATGTATCCAAGAGTAACTATGCACAGTTGGGAACTACAAACCAGCTTATTTGACATGAATGGTTGTTCAGAATAAAATTTGGGGAAAAAAACGCATGCAAAAATTTTGTACAGATTGCAACAATACAGATATACAGAAGAAAGAAGGATGGCTGCTACACAGCTCAAATCTGTGAAAATCATCTGGGTTGCAATATTGGTTCAAGATCTTTTCATTGCACGTTGAATTTATACCTGGAATCCATCAAGCATGGTGCCCCTGGCAGCCAGCCATGTCCGCCAGCCGCTTAGTCCACCTCTGACCATGCATATCCCAGATCGCTTGCAAGTTAAAAAATTCTTAAAATGCAGCCTCTACATTCAATAGTTACTGAACATCACTTCTAGCATCCAATGCCAATTTCATCGGCTCACTAAATTCTCCTCTGCCACAAACTAAAGATGATACTTGCCATTTGCCAATAGGAGAAATCACCGTACCTACCAAGAACACACCTAGACCCGAAAGACTGCCATCTAGAGAATGGAAGACCCTTACTGCAATACTTCTACACAAGCATGAAAACTCCAAATATCACGAACACTTCCAACCAGAGGTATGCCATTGAGTAGGTAAGTTCAAAATGTTGAGCCCGGAGCAACAATGAAATACAGTGCAACTAGTAATTCGATTATTATTTCGATTTATGGAGCATCAAAGTTATGCGAAAACATTTTCTCAAACCTCGACTCACACAAACTACATTAATTTTAACTAAACCAACAAAGTATTTTGTCCAACTTGCGATGCAACAACTGCTATGCAAGATGTTAGAAAAAAATCATCATAAAATTGTGAGATTTGTTGTCACAGTAGTTATGATGTGATGGAGGGTGTCAATTTTCCACAGTTTCAAAAAGCTTCTCATCCTCATTTAACCAAGTTCCAGGGAATTTTTATTTTTCCCCGTACAGATATGGTTCCACCTCTCACCTTGTACCCAGTTATTGTTAAATTTTGGGATACCTTATGTGTGAGTGTATATATATATCCTTCCTTCGTATGAATACTTTTAATCATTTTACCACTAACTTCTAAAAATATTAGTTTATCGATAACAATCTGTTGCAAGTCAAATAATGAATAGTTTCACAATTTGACCTCTTTAACTGTAATGAAACCGATACATTAACAGATATATTACTATTTTCATAATCTGTAAAATTTCAATAAATTGTATAAAAAGTATACATAAAACCTCTACACTATAATTTTAAGAAATGAACATAGTAATAACAAAACTTACATATTAAAGAACACCAAGTTCTTTAAAATATTCCTGAATTCTTGTATGAAAAATTATTACACAATTTGCAATTGTGTAAATATTTCACACAATTAAAAAAAGTAAGAAGCGAAAAATTATTATAAATGTATCAGTGATTAGCAAAACAATATTATATTGTTCCATAACTAAATTTTTTCAAACCAATTATTTACAGCACACTTTAGAGTTCAACATAATGGTACGTTAACATATTCTGTTTGAGCAATTAACATGAAAATAACTCAAAGTTTACCTTTTGCACCCGCAAGTAAATTACACAACTATTTCAATGTACCTCTGTATTAATTCCATTTTACAAGATAGAAAGACAATAGAAAATTATGTAGACATATTATATCAATGCTATTATACATGTGAGTAAATAAGTTTTATAACATTACAATATAAATCAGGTAAGATTAGGTGAAGCATATATTTTTTACTTACTCGGACTTTCTCTCCCAGCAAGTAAATATCTCGGATCATAGGGAAGTCTTGTAGGAGTAAATATTACATCTCTGTCAACAGGGTCAAGAGGCTCCATAATTGGCAATTCAGCACTTCTACACTATTAAAAAAAAACAGGGGGGAAAAAAATCACAAAAG
This sequence comes from Trichonephila inaurata madagascariensis, assembly GCA_019973955.1. Taxonomy (NCBI): domain Eukaryota; kingdom Metazoa; phylum Arthropoda; class Arachnida; order Araneae; family Nephilidae; genus Trichonephila; species Trichonephila inaurata. The sequence goes on from BMAV01005967.1 coordinate 113,805, forward strand.
TGAAACTTGGTTCATTTTCAAATAAAAGATTCCTCAATCCTACAAAATATTTATAAGTTATTTAATAAATTCATTCAATTTTACATTGCAAATATCTCTAAGCAATTCTATACACTGAGCAAATAACTTCATCATACACAAATCTATAATCTCTTGATTCCTTTTGAAGAAGGCATGTCTGTGAATGATTACCATTTACATCAAATTTAAAAACAAGCAATTAGAATGTTGAAATCAAATCTGTTAATTATTACATCAGGCATGCCCAATTAACAGTTTATATGAGTAGTCCTTAAAGTTTTTTCTTTCAAACAAATAATATAGCATACTTTTTTGAATGACAGAGCAGCAATTGATTACAAATTAAACAAACTATATTTTAAAGATTTTCTTCCTTTAAACAGAGCAGTTTGGTACTTAGATTCTAGATGCATGTGCTTACCAATATAAACAATCGGATGAATATTGGAGCTAACTGATATTTTCAAATAGCTTGTGTCAGCTTGCTTAAATTTGTTATAGTGTGAATACATCAAGATAGCCACTATTTTGCATTATGTTTTTGTAAAAAAAGGTAAAGTTATGGGTACAGGCTTCTAATTTTACCTGTACATGATTCATACAGAATTAAATTGCATTATTCATCAATCGAACTACTAAAGCATACTACAAAAAAAATCTTCAATAGATGATAAATAACTATTGGATTATATAGTACATTACAAGAGAACAAAGAGACACAGGTTTTGAACAAAATTTCTGAACAAATGAAACAGTTAAGATAATGGAAATAAAAGAAATATCTATTGAAAGACTATGACATTGCTTCATTATGTACATATAAAGAGTATTTTTTTGAGACATGTATGTCAAAAGAGTTTATTTTTTGGTTAGTTTCAACTTTGATTTGCATTAATACGCATACATAGAGTTGAAACATTGTACCTTTATTCTAATTCTTAAAATACACTCATGGACAAAAAAGTTAGCACTCCAAGAAATAATTGCGGGATTGTAACAAAACTTGGCATGAAAGTACATGTTGAGGAGATATGCAAATGATTAGAAATGCAGCATGATTGCGCATTATGTATAGCCGGTAGAGGGCGTTTAATGTAGCTCTCTGTGGAGTATAAAACAGGTAACCAAAGCTTGTTTGAGTGAGTTGAATTGTTTACAAAGAGCAGAGGTAGACATGCCATTACGCCGTTTTCGAAGACAATATGAGCAGCTATTGTAATTTGAGGGGGGGGGG
>BMAV01005967.1:115159-247195 GCA_019973955.1 Trichonephila inaurata madagascariensis
GATGGAAGCTGGGTGGTCAGTTAGGCAAGTAACACTTCAATTAGGCCGCTCCGATTGTGTTTCGAGGAGGTGTTGGGACCAGTGGATCCGAGAGATGTCATTTACATGAAGATCAAGCTCAGGACGCCCTCAACTGACTAGTCATCGAGAAGACCGCCAAATCGTAAGAAATGCACGCGTACAGCCAACTGCTTTATCGGCCGCCATCCAGGCACAGGTAACACCTTCACTAAGGGCCCCTGTGTCTTCTCGAACCATAAAAAAGGGCCTGGCTGAAGGACATTTGGGATCGCGGCACCCATTATGTGTGATGCCCTTCAACACCTCCATTTGGAATGGTGCCGCACTCCAGAAACTCTTTAGCGACGAATCCAGATTCAATCCCAGCAGTGATGACAATCGCGTTCATGTGTGGAGACCCCATGGGGAATGCCTTAATCCTGCCTTTACATTACAGTGACACACTGCTCCCACAGCTGGTGTGATGTGGTATAAGGTACCATTGCTTACAATACACAGTCACCCCTAGTATTGATCCATGGCATCATGACAGTCCAGCGGTATATCCATGACATCCTACAACCACATGAGTTGCCACTCATGCAACGGCTCATAGGAACCATTTTTCAACAAGACAATGCTTGGCCTCACACGGCAAGGGTGTCACAAGACTGTATTTGCACTTTTACTACCCTTCCTTGGCCTGCCCGATCCCCAGATTTGTCTCCAATCGAGCATATCTGGGATCATTTGGGATAGCGAGTTGGGCATCCCACAAGTTTGAACAAACTAGAGGCAAGGTTACAGCAAATATGGAACGAAATGTCTCAAGACATCATACAGAATTTGTATGCCTCGATGCCTGATCATTTTACATTGCCCATTTGTGCTAGAGGGGGTTCAACAAGGTATTAAATCTTCCGTTCTTTTGCCTTTTGTCTGAAATAGATAATTTTTTTTCTTTAATTTTCTAATCATTTACTTATATCAAAGTAGTCATTACGCATGTAAAATTTCGTTTCATTTTGATGACTCCTTCTTGGTGCGCTAATATTTTTCCCCATAAGTGTATATATACAGTCAGACCTCTATATAAGAAAGTCGCTAAATCCCAAAAAAAATTTGTTATATGAAAAATTTGTTATACAGAGGTTCATCTTTCAATATATTTTAAAAACCACATAAAACAAATTTTAAAATCATAAACACTATAAGTTAAAAAAAAATGTAATTATTCACATCTGTTTGTAAATTAATATCTATTTATTTTATATAACTTACCCACCAAAAAAAAAAATACTGCAAGGAAAACAAGAAAAGAGAATGTCGAGGAATACACTGTATTTTAAACATTAAGAAAATAATTTTATATTCAAATTAATGAATTTTGGGGACATTTCCCAATTTGAAGCATACAAATAATTTTAAACGTACATTATTTTATAGCTAGAAAATTTAAACATACATTAATACATGCGTCCTTAAATTTAACTACTCATAAAATCTGTTAATTCTGTATGAGTTTTCTGTTTGAAAAAAATACTTGGTTTCATATTCTGCCTCACATTTTTGCAATGCACAAAAATCCCTTCAGGCGTATTTTTCCATGTCTTTTCTTAAATTCTTCTAGCCATCCATTACTACAGAGAAATTGGTCATATCTCAATGCTTTCACAAATTAAAGATCTTTCTATATTATGAAAGGTCCAGAGATCAGAACATTTTTATCTTGCATTGTGTGAATCCACTGCAAAACTGCCTTGTCAACATCTTTATAGATACATGAACAAGAATTCGATGAATCATAATTTTGTAGCTTATCTTGATATTTTATAATAGTTGATAAGCTGTTTGGAGGAATACCGAATTTTAAAGCAATGTCCATTTTCTTGACACCTTTATCCCCTTCCTGAAGAATTAATTTATGACCACCACAAAATGTGTTAAGAAAGTATAACATGAAATATCCAGAAATACTTCAAAAATGGGCAGAAAAAAAATTGAATCACAAAAAAAAGTTCATTATATAGGAAATGCACTTCACTGTTTAAGAGGTTTTTAATATGGAGGTTTGACTGTATATGCAATATAATTGCAAGGGGAAAATTTACATTTTAATTAAAGGTGATTAAGTGGCCAAGGCCGAAAAATTAAAAAGGCTTGTTCGTGATCATGTAATTTATTCGAGCATGCTTCTCGTACAGTTCCAAAATACGAGAGGGAATTATTTAAACATCAAGTTTTTATATACAGGGAAGAACAGGAAAAAATATGAAAAATACAGTCACACGTTTAGGCGAAGGGAACAAAAAGTTATTTATAGAAATGATATTGTTTAGGGAATATTAATCCTCTTTAGAAAGGTGCATTATAAAATAATTAATGATCTTGTACTTCTTGGAATTGCCAATAAATCTATCAAAAATTCAAGGTCTACAGAATCAGTAATAAATATACCAGCTTAATGTTTTTAATGCTTTGGAAAAAGCTAAATTGAGACATGTTTCGAAATAGAGTATTAGGATTTATGAATTAAGATGTTATAAATAAAAGAGATTCCAATTATGAGTAGATATCAATTAAGTTATTACATTATATGTATATATATATATATATAAATTTTTAAAATATGATTTCATAAGTGGAATTGAAAACCTGAAGTAGCAAGTTTTACATAAAGTACAAGAACTTCATCAATGTTCAATGTTGTTCTTTGAAATTTCTAACTTTTTCTGTTTCAAAGCTTCGTATGAGAGAAGTTTTATCAGGATGGAATTAATAAAAAGTTATTTAATATCAATTATAAGACAAGAATGATTATCCTATCATTCTATCAATTCAGTAGCATACAATATAGTCAAAAAATTATGACAATGTGATTAAAAAGTTTGCAGAAATAAAAGAAATCTGAAGAGTGCAATTAAAATTAATCCCATTAAAAAGCTATCGTGATGCATGTGTATCATTTTCCTAATTAATTATAAGTTCTAAATGCAAATTCTTGCAAGCTTCCATTATTTGCTAAAAATAATGAAAAATTACAATTTTTGTTGCTTGAAGCTCATGTTTGATGAAATTCAGCATTGTGTAAGCTTTGGAGTAAAAATATCAAAATGTAAAATGGTTAACTTTATTAAAATAAGGGAATTGAATCATTGGCAATAGTAGGAATTATTCTCATCATGGCGATGTAATATATAACAGATTTTGAATAATTTATCAGTGAAATGAAAGAAAAATAAATGAAATGCAGATTTAGAATTTTTACTCATTATATCAATACATGTAGCAAAACCAATACTTAATTAGACACAATTCTCTTCAACGCCTTGTCCCTACACACACACAGTCCCCTGCTAAACAACATATCTAATTATTCATTGTTGCTCAGTTATAGCCCTTGCACATGTCCACTTCACGATATCATAATATACAGAAAAGACAACAGAAGCAACTTTATAGTATTCAAAACCATTTAGCCCATCTTTTCCTCTCATAGCACTATTCTATCAGTGAAATTATGATTGCAATAAATGAGAGTGCTCTGAGGGCATATGGGCTGTAACGTAGCCCTAATCTCATATCTGAGCCTTTTAATGCAGTAGCGACAAAGGTTGGGTTTCTCAAGCTGTGAGTAGCTTCATAGCAATTGGCTAAGGCCATAAGGTACTGGGAGGCATGGCCAGAAGTTCTTTCATGCACTTCAGAAACTTTCACTTTCACGAGGGCTGAGAGGCTGCTTACTGTCTCATTGCTCCACAGAATTTATGATTACAAGCTTGTGTGATTTCTTGCATACTCAATCAAAATAAAAAAAATAGCAACCAACATGCAAACAAGCGCTTATGCTTAGACTGCATGAGAAATAAAAAAAACGTGGAAAAATGAGCAGCGAGTGAGGCAGGAGGTGGAGCCCAGGGGCAATTCGGCCTGAAAAAAGCAGTATGAACAAGAACAGCAAAAATGCGGCTGGAAGGCCAGAGGTATTTCATGTTAACTACAAAGGAGAGGCAAACAAAAAACTGCAAAAAACCACATAAAGGAAGAAAAATGAATTCAAGATAAAGTGCGAATATTTGAGTGAGTGCATAAAATATTTAAATAGGGAATACAAGACAGACTAGGAGGGTATGAACAGAATTGCCATTTTGTAGCTTTATAAACAAAATTTTACTTTGAATTAGGATTAGTGAATAGGGTTGTGCATGGATCAAAGGATTTTCGTAAACATCTATTGTGTGAAAGATATTTCATGACAGTTTGATAATGAACTGAGATAGAGCGTGTATTTGTAAGTAGGGAATAAATAACTTTATTCCTGACATACATGGGCGCATCAGAAATTATTCTTAGGAATTAGTTTGGAATGACTTGCGTTTTCTTAATGTGGATTACAGCTGATACACCCCATACAGAGGCAGTATATGTTAGGATTGGGCGAAAGTGGAGATATTCTATCAATCAGCGAAACATGCTTAGGTGAATCTTATTCCAAAACTTGTGCCTTATGTATTTACCGTGTTTTTTGTACGTTATCTGTAATCCAAGAAAAGGCCTAAATTGCAAACTATTGTAACCCATTCTATTTCTTTATCGAAAAAATTGAACATATTCAGGGGGTTGATACACCCTCATTTTATAAATAAAATGACTTGGGATATTTTGACATTGAGAGATCTATTCTCCAGTCAGTTAACCATTGTTCAAGTGGGTCAAAAAAATGCTGCATGTTTTTAAATGTTGTTTTGAGACCTGCGCTAGGATGGCAAAGTCATCTGCAAACAAGCAAGTGCTAAATGTGGGATATGTTGGAAAGTCGTGTGTATCTCTCAAAGTGTTTGTACATTTAAAAAAAATTGTAGAAAACTTATTTTAGATTTCCAATGAAATTTATTTTTTTTAATACTTACTAATTTTTAAAAATATTAAAATGCAAGGAAGTGGAGGAAAAACGCGTTACAAAAGTAATCATACACAAAACGATTTTTTGATGAATTCCTAAAAAAAAACCTTATCATTTGCTTAAATATTTGCTTTCTTTCTTTAAAATTTTCTATTCTTTTAGTATAGCATTACCTAAAATTGGCTTTTGGAGTTAAATTTGATATTGTTCAAAAATTGAATACTTTTCACTTCAATTAAGATAAATCAGTTCAAAACATGAAATTAGTAAATGTTTTGCATTCGACTACAAGTATCTGATAAAGCGATTTAAGGGAGAAAATAGAATCGATAACAAGACCAGAAAAGGACGACCAAAGCAGTTAACACGATTAGAGATTTACTGTCAGAAAATTTATAAAAATCCATATTTTAGTACAATAAAAGTTTCTACAAAGTTAGCAGAAAGATTTTTTATCTGAAACAGTTTCAAAGAACATTCAAATCAGCTGGATTACATAGACATTGTGCTTGAACTTTTTCGCTAGAGTAAAATATAGAAAGTTTCGTCTTTCTTTTACAAAATCCATGAAAAACAAGTGAAATATATTTGAAAAATGTCCTATTTGCAGGTGAGAACAAATTCAACATTTTTGGCTCCAATGTGCTTATACAGGTAACAGCATGAAGAAAAAATAATATCAAGAATTTAGTAAGAACAGTAAAGTATGGAAGTGGAGGTGTTCTTGAGTGTGGGTGTATCTCAGCTTCATGATTAGGTAATTTTGTGTTTCTCAATGGTGTTGCAAATTATCAGGATTATTTAAACATTTCTAAGAACTATTTCAAATTATCTGCCCAAAATTTAGATTTTGGAGACAACTTCATCTTTAATCAAGATGTCTCCAAGCACACTGTTCCCAAGTTTTGAAAAAACTGCATAAACCAAGTGATTTCAGCCCAACAAGACATATTTGGGGAGAACTTGGAGTGAGAAGACATGACAGAAGAATGGAGAAATATCAATGTAGAAATTACAAAAAACTGATGAAATCAATAGCAAGACGTTTCAAAGCCGTTGTGGACGATAAGGGATATTCTACTAAGTACTAAATTAAGAAAAAATTATGAACTTTTTTTTAAAGTTTACTAAGAAATCTGTGAAAAAAATTTTAGGAGTTTCCTTTATAATTGGTTTTTCAAAATAAAATTATACATTTTAAGAATCAATTACATTGTTCTATCAAGAACAAGTTGTAGATATAAAAAAAAATTTACAATTGTTGTATATTAGTTTTTATTAGTCGATAACGTTACATTTTGTGGAAAATCTAAGTGTATGAACACTTTTGAGAGACAGTGCATGTTGTATAAATGAGGGCAGAGTACACTTCTCTCAGATGTACCCGCTTTGATAAATCCTTTATTGGAGATATCAGAATTAATTCCAACTCAGAACGATCTAATGTTTAGGATGCTGTGAAATAATTTAATTTAGTAGGCAGGAAATTTAATTTAAATAGTTTAAAGATTAGGAATGTGTGCCACTATCATGGAATGCTTGTTTGACATCGAATGTAAAATTTAAATTCAAAAATGTTTGTGACTCAACCTTTTGGAGACGGCGGTTTTTGTGAGAAAAATACCCTTAAAGACGGCGCTTCCAGCGAAGTTTACTTCCCCCTTTTTTGAAGCTGATTGATGGCACCATACATCGGCGGACAAAAGAAGCAGTGCAGTCATTGATACCCCGCTGAAGAGTGGGGATGTTCGTGGCTTAGAAAGTCCCTAAACACAAATAGTCTCCCTTTCTCAGGGAAACATGTTTTCTTGCAGAATCCAATGCAGTAATTACTAATGTTTTCAGTTCAAGAAATTTATTTATTACATTTAAAAAAAAAATATTTCCTTACAATTTAAGCTGCTTTTTACCTAGATTTCCTCTTCAATATTATTAAGAGCGTTGAGAAAAAGAGCACAAAACAGTGGTGATAATATATAGCATTTCATAAAAAAATTAAATGCTTATATCTTTGTAGAAAAAGGTACAATGAAATAATCCAAATTTAATTAATTCTATTTCAGAAAATTTTTTCTATATTTTGATTTTCAGTAAATTTATTAAAATAGTTATAAAATGTTTTAAATTTATTTTTAATTCATTTAAATGCAGGAGTTTGGTACACACCTGGTGTTAAAACTTAAAAAAGTCAAATTAGAAATAAGAAGTAAATAATATGATTCATCATAAATTGCACATAATTATAATCAAAAACACAAAATAAAATAAAAAGCAAAATTGATGATCCTGTCTCTTTATGCTATAATGTAAAGTTCAGACTTTCTCAAATCGATAATGAAGTAAGTTTAAAAGCTCTTGCAAGTATTCACAGCATCTGCATGTCAATAAACATATTGTCATAAATAAACTATGCTTTTTTTGGAAACTTAATTGTTACTCAATTTATAATTGTTTTCTTTTTTAGAAAATGCCAGAAAAATCTTAAAAATTTAAATCCTCTTCAGAATTTTCGTATATATCTTCCATAAAGGAATGATACATTTGATGTATAATTGGCATTTTTTATTTTTCTATAATCCATTATATTGTGATACATTAGAATTCATAGTACTCAACGAATCCTAAGATTAAATCTACATTTTATTAACAAGCCTTTTTCAAAGTTAAAATCTTATTTTAATTTGATCTAATTCTTTTTATATAAGCTGAATTATTATGATAAAACATTTACTGTGGCAAGTAAATGAGATGAATAGCAGTTAGGTGTTTCGCATTATGCTATAAAATGTGAATATTCTAAGGCTATAAATGTTGACCCTTGTTGAATTGTGCGACATTGTAGTCTCTACATGTTTTTATTGAAAAATGGTCCCGATTAGAGGTTCCATTGTGTAACAGAGCTGATACGCATTAAATCAAAATCCTTACGTTGTCTTGGTGTGGAAATAAGAAGTGGGGGTTCTAGCCCCGCTCTCGTCCTCGTTACTTGATCGTCATTTAAATTACGAGGTCCGTCTTATTACTTTGACCCTAACAGAACTCATAAATGAAATATTAATAATATATCAATTTACGTTGTGTTCCTAAAAATAAATTCTTTAAATATACATTAGAAATTTCAAATTACATTTTTTCCAACATTAATAAATTGTTTTCATTAGTAAAAAAGAGAAAATGCTTTGAATTTTTAGAATACTTGACAGTAAAACGCAAACAATAAGCTGATATCAAATACAAAATATTATGACTACAAAAATTTTTAAGTTGTCGAGGAGCTTCATGTATCTCGGTAAACTTTTTTATATAAAACGATTATATTATTCTTATTTATAATTGTTTCTTTTACGAGTAAGGACAACATATTGGGGATTCTTAATGTTTCTTTATAATTCGCTAATTCTTAATAATTCTTTTGATGTTTCGATATAAAATTTTTAAAAAATTTCTTCATTAAGCATAACATAAGGTAACAATAAAAATACGTTTCTGTACATTAATACATTGTGTAATAATGCATAAATTTTCATCAAAAATTGAATGCAAAATTGCTTTAAGTTCTCCACAAATATATTTTTAAGTAGTTTTACAGGTATAAAAATTAATAAAAATGTAGAACTGAAGTATTTTTAAATTTGGCAGATGCATATAGAGCGAGCTATGTGTGTATTAGTAAAAAAAGCATGCATTAAGAAAATACGTAATGTCATCCTTTAGTATGAAAAATTATAATAAGAATCATTTAAACACACGGTACAGCGGCTCCTTTTATCACATTATTTCCTGTGAAAGGTGAAATTGTCGCATTATGGGATAGTTGTGGGTCATCCCAGACTATTTTACTTTGTTCTTCGGAGACAACCTCATCTTTAACCTCTGGCTTTAAATTTAAAGATTGATCTAAATCATCTTCCTCATTTTCTAACTCACAATCAGAATCAGAATCAAAAATTTCGTCTTCTAAATCAGCTAAAACTTTCTGAATCTTTTCAGTGGTAAGTCCTCTTTTACGTTTAGGCATTTTTTTTTTTAAAAAAGGAAACAAATTAATTTAAAAGGAAATGATTAAGTAATCGAAATGACAAAAAATCGCTTATAAAAATAACTATGCACTCTCCACTAGTGAGAATTTAAGCATAAGGGAAAAAAAAGGGATTTCTAGATACGGTTGAAAGAGGGAACTGTATCGTCCTCTCTTTTAAATACAAAAGAAACCGGTCAAGCAAATGATGTTCCAGGGCTGTAATAGGCCTCATGCTGTTTCGAAAGCTGTTAAGAGGGGAAAGCATTGCTTGGCCGCTACAGCGGCCAGAGCCGTCTTTTAAGGGTCTGTTCCTCTTGGCCGTTAGATCGGCCAGCCGTCCTCAAAAGGTTAATCAGTTGATGTGTAGTGGAGTGTTTGTCTCTGAATCTGTATTGCTCAGTAAGAAATGCAGTTAATGTTATCACAATGGGATTTAATCTAATTAAGAAAATTTTTTCAAAAACTAGCTGTAATACAAAAAGTAAATTGATTTGCTTAAAATCTTGTGGGAATTTATGATCTTGCTTAGGTTTTGGGAGCATTATTTCACTAGCACATTTAAAGCATGTAGGAAAATAGAATTAAAAATTGATTATTTTAGTTACATAAATCAAAGGCTTTGGCAAAAGTAATTTAAGAGCATATTAAGGAATGTTATCTGGACATACAGCTTTTGTGTTTGGCAATTTTTTAATTATATTACCAATTTCTAAAGGGCAGGTAAGAGGATGGATTTGCTAATTTGTATTTTCCAGAAACAACTGCTTTGATATTTTAAATGTGAGTGCTGTTCTAAGACTCAGGATTTTCCTGAAATATGAACTTGAGTGTATTTCTAAAGTCTTCTGCTTTTTCAAAATCTGTGCATAAAATTCCATTCTTTTATGCTCGACTGGGAGCTAGCAGCTGGATGTCACTGGCAGAGAAATCTTAAAGACTACTTGAGGCCCTGGTTCCTGACTCAAAAGTAGGCCCTGGGGCCCGTACACAAATGTAGGCCCTACCTATGACCCTTAAAAGTAGACAGTATATAATATATGGTGTCAAACACTCATACAAACAATAATACGAAACAAATAAATGTGCATGGCTTACAATCACACAAACCGGCTTGAACAATTGCCGCCCTTTGACTGAATGAATAATAATGGTGGGCCCACACCTGTGCATGGATGACGGTCATAGCATGTAACTAGTTCAAATATCATTCAAAATTCTCAGTTTTTCGAAGAATAAAATCAGAAATAACATTTGACCATTGAAATTGTTGTTCTTTTGTGAAATTACTTCCACTCAGGTATCTCTGGACAGCACATTTATTTACACAGAAATACGAAAATAACGATCACGGAAACAGCACACAGCAAGTCTGACCAAAAGCACACAGCGACCAGTCAGCTAGTGAACCCTGTAGAAGGAATGCGTGGGAGTGAAGCGGGAAAACATCGCGTGGGTGGGTCACAGTTATCCTTCCGCCAGAAAAAATAGTTCACTCGCTTCATCCCAACATACCCCTCCTGCAAGTGATACATCTTTTTTTTACAAACAATACAAATATTATAAACACATGCACAATACACATAAAATATAACAGTAAACATAGTGACATAAAATCAAGAGAGTAATGAAATTTTTTGCATTGAATATTCTAACTTTTCTACATTCATGGCTTTCGTAAGAAAATCTGCAATTAAAAATTCTGTTTGGATGTATTCTAATTTAATTACAGTATCTTCAATTAAATCCTTTATAAAATGAAAACGTAAGTTTATGTCTTGATTTATTTGAAGAACGAGTACCCTTAATCCACTGAATTGCTGCTTGACTATCTGAATTTAAAGTTACAGCATTATTTATAAATTGTTCACATTTTAATTCAGTTAACAAATTTACAGTCCAAATTATATCTTTACAAATTTCAGAAATAGAAAATAACTCTGCTTCACATGTTGATAAACTGACACTCTTTTGTTTATGACATTTCCATAAAATTAATGAATTACCAAGTAAAACTACACCTCCAGAAAATGATTTTCCATTTTCTGCATTTCCCCAACTAGCATCTGAACTAGCATTTAATATACCAAATTCTTTTTGATAAAACAATTTTTTATCTTTTGAGCCCATCAAATATCTTAACACTCGTTTAGCCAAATTGTAATGTCTCTTCTCTGGGGAATTAAATTGGGATAAATAAGACGTTACAAAAGAAATATCAGGGCGAGTTCTCTCTATTAGCTAAATACAAAAGTTCACCAATTCCTGATACATAGTAATATCAATAAATTCATTTGTAGAGGGAAAGTTTTTGTCTTCCCCCTTCACAATTGGAGTTTTGACACTTTTACAATTTTCTAAATTATGAATTAATGTAGTCACACTGGGATAAATAAATACCATTTTCACATTTTTCAATTTCCATGCCTAAAAACTTATTAGTTTTGTTTTCACACACACACAACCACTTCAAATACATTTTTAATCTTACTAACAATATCTTCATACATTTTATCATTGTTACAAAAAATAGCTAAATCATCTACATACATAATATAAGAACACTTTGATTATCAGATTTAATAAAAACACAATTATCAGAAGCTAATTGTTTTAAACCAAAATTTTCTAATTCACCCTTTATTTTCATATACCAGTTTCTACCAGACTGTGGCAAACCATAAATACTCTTTTTCAATTTACAAACTTTGTCATCTCCAATTAATTTTTCATAACCAGGAGGGGGTAACACATACACAGTCTCCTCTAAATCACCATATAAGTATGCAGTTTTTACACCAAAGAAATTAATATTTAATTTTAATTTAGCTGCAAGTGCAATTAACAATCAAAAAGATTCAATATTTACAACTGGTGAATACGACTCTGAATAATCTATGTTTTTAATTTGATTAAAACCAGCTGCTACAAGCCTTGCTTTGTATTTTATATTTTTCCCAGCATCATCTTGTTTTAAACTATATACCCATTTAGTTTTTATTAATTTTGATTTCAAAGGTTTTTTGTACGATTTCTCAAACTTTATGTTTATCTAAAGAATCTAATTCATTCTCCATAGCCAATTTCCAATTTTGCCAATTAGCACTATTTTTTGCCTCAAAATAAGAGTTTGGTACATTATTCGTTAAATGAACCGACATCTGCTTAGATTTTAGTCTTTCTGATCTTCTAACAGGGATTTGATTTTGTAGATCATTCAATTCAAGTAACGGGAGTTGGATTCTGCCTGTCCGAGGAGATGACGTGGTCTGAAGGGGAATTGAATTATCATTCTCAATTGCTACAGACCCATTATTTATATCAAAATTAGACAATACTCCATTTTCTGTGTTTTGATTAATTTCGCTTCTTTCAGGAGAGACTTCAAAAAACGAGTCAATATCCCGTGCTTCATTTTCAATCTCTCCTAAATAATTACTACCTTTTAAAGATTCATTGAATTTAACTGAACTTTCTCTCCTCAATTACTTTTTGATTTTTAATATCATAAATACGATATCCTCTCCTTTCTCTAGCATATCCTAGCATAATTCCACGTCTTCCTGGAACTTCAAATTTATTTCTCAGTACTTTCGGAACGTGAAAATAGGCCACACAGCCAAATTTTTTGAGATAATTTAAATTCGGTTTATTAACTGTCCAAATTTCTAATGGGATTTTTTCTTTTCCTTTTCGTGGTGTAATATTAGATACTTGAGTACTATAATTAATAGTTTCAGCCCAAAATTTTAAAGGAAGCTTACTTTCATATAATAAAGATCTAGCTCTTTCTAGAAGAATGCGGTTGGCTCTTTCTGCCTTACCATTTGATTCACTATTGTATGGAATTGTTTTTCATGAAATATTCCTGAATTAGCCAGGTAAGTATCTAGTTGTTCATTTACAAATTCTAACCCATTATCAGTTCTTATCTTTTTAATCCTTTTATCAGTTATACTCCGTTTCACCTTAAGTTGGCAGCGCTAGGAAGGGTACGGTGATCAAATCACAGCCGCTACGGGGTTACTCTAGCAGAAGAGTGTGACTATAGCAAATATATAAAATTCTCCATATTTGGCGAGCAAAAAAAAATTTAAAAAAAAAAAAATGCTCATGAAAAATTTGTTTTTTAAAATTGTGTATGAGGTTTTTTCATAATAGTATAAGTCTTTTATTTAATCGAGATATTTAAGGGTTTACATTTCAAAATGTTTAAAAATATTGATTAGTTAACTATCAAGTCGCAAAGCAAATGGCGTTGATTTGGCGCGAATACTTTGGAAGAATGTAATCTTGAAAACCGGTTTTTTCAGCCAAATGTTGTTGTTGTCAGCCAAAAGTCAAGTTGTTGTTTTCAACTGTATTCGTTCACAGGTATTAAAGAATAAATGCTTTTAAGATGTGATTAACTTAAAATATATCTTTAAACCCACAATTTCTATAATACATGATACTTTTTAACAATTTTCTGTGCATTTGCTTTGATTTAAATTCCAAAACTAGTTGGAACTACTTTTTCAAGCGGATGTTTACATTTCCTACCTTTCCCAATGCTGCCAACTTGAGGTGGAACAGAGTATAAATTTTCATATTTGGCTTTAAATTGAGAAAATATATATCAAACACTTCATATTTATTTTTCAAGAAATAAGTAAAGTACATGCCAGAAAAATCATCTACAATTACCATAAAATATTTTGCACCACCATACGATTCGATATTAATTGGACCACACAGGTGAGCATGGAGCAACTCAAGAATTTGTGAGCTCTGACTTATATCAATACTATGGTGAGTTTTTCTGGTTACCTTACTTATATCACATGTGAAATTATTTACATTATCAATATCAATTTAATCTTTCATTTTAAGCATATATTTACAATTTAAATGATATAACCTGTTATGCCAAATTTCATAATTATTAGTAGACTGGTCAGAAATATAACACTCAGAATTATACATATGTTCTAATTTAATTTCTAATCTACCATTATTTTTAAATGCTTTAGTTATTAACTTATCATTTTTATCATATATCAATACACAATTATTTTCTGATTTAATCTTACAACCTTAATCCATTAAACATGGTACACAGACAATAAATTACATCTTAATTGAGGAACATAACTGATATTAGTAATTGTTATATTAGTAGAATTACAGTGTTTTGTACTCACAGTTTTAGCTGAAACGTTTCCAGTTCCTTGGCTCACCCATCTTAGTGTTCTTATCGGCTAAATAAATGTCCATAACTTCTGGAATAATATTTTTAAACCACACAGATTCTTAAGCCATATGACAGGATGCACCACTATCCAGGATCCAGGTATTGTCACATAGTTTTCCTTCTCGATGGGAAGCTGTAAATACATGATGGTTTCTAGACGAATTGTTTCTTTGTGTTATATTCCTTTGGCTGGTACTTGGAGAGTTCTCATTTCTATAGTAAAAATCCTTTGCCTGGTGATTGGCTTTTCGACAAATGTAACAAAGTCTCGTTTGTTTTCTATTTTTTTTCCTGGAATGCTTCAGCATTAATCCCATCCATACGAGTTTTAATTGGTTAAGTTGAAAGTTGTTTCTTCTTCCCTTAGAATTTGAAGAACTTCCCCCATGGATTTGTCTCTTTGAGTTTTTAAAATATCACACACTTTAGAGAATTTTCCATTCAATCCTCTAACGGTATGGTAGACCAATTCCCTCGGCGACACGTCCAATCCTAGGGAGTGACACTTAGTCGATATCCCCCACGCTCTTGCAATATAATCCCCTACAGTTTCGCCGTTTTTCATGACAATGTTCTTGAGTTCATTGCCCGCGTCAATTTTTCGGTCTTCGCCTCGGTCGATGAAAGTCGCTCTTATTTTCTCCCACAGCACTTTCGCGTTGTCTTCCGCCGCGAATTGCAATGCTTGTCCGTCGGAGAGCGATAGTTTAATATAGGATACGGCGTCTAAATGTTTTGACTGCCACTCCATGTCATCCTTACGGTTAAGGTCTTCAGGTTTTTCGTTTAAGATTAGAGAGTCTAATCTCTTTAAGCTAAGGGCAGCTTTCATCTTAAGCTCCCAAATAAAATAGTTCGTTCCGTTTAAATCGGGAATTGTTATGTTATCCATTGTAGGTAGAAAGCTTTAAACGTTCACAAAGTCAACTAACACATCACACAGACTAACCAGGCTCTGCAACCACTTGTTGTTCTTTTGTGAAATTACTTCCACTCAGGTATCTCTAGACAGCACATTTATTTACATACAAATACGAAAATAACGATCACGGAAACAGCACACAGCAACCAGTCAGCTAGTGAACCCCGTAGAAGGAATGCGTGGGCGGGTCACACAGTTATCCTTCCGCCAGAAAATATAGTTCACTCGCTTCATCCCAACAGAAATTATTCAAATTATGATCTTATTAGACAACGCCCTAGGAACATGCTTTAAGCCATCCCTGGTCGGATCTACTTTTTCTAGGAGTGTCCAGATATTCTGATTATATATAGTCACGAATTTTGTGTAAAGAAATACTAAATAATTTACATTTGGATGTGTAATACATTCACATTACTTTCTGTTGTGCTTATTTTATGTTAAAATTGTAGAATTCACTAACAAGGCTGTTCCATAAATTACAATGGCGATTCAATGGAAACCTAATGAATTCTTGACAACAGAGCCAAGTTGACATCTTTGTTGACCATTTTTGGCGAGTTCGCGACCATATCAATTCTGCTGAAAATTAAGGGATAAATCTACAAAAATCGCAATCTATGATGCAAGCTGATTTTTCGAGAAAAATCCGTGTAGACAATAAATGGGGAATCGCTCGTCGAAACTGAGCTAGTATTTTTTTGATTAGCGATTGGCTTGTATTGATTTGACTATGAAGACTTGACCAGCAATTTCTGATTAATTTTTTACATACTCTTGTATTTAGACATTGATATTAAATCTGAACGCCGTAGAAGGTGTGGAGGTAGGTCTTCTGAGATTTATTCTGCAAATATTGGTGCTGTATCCTGTACTTAAAGGATTGTTTTTTGACAGTAAATTTACACATTGCTCCTGCAGAACTGTCTTGCCTTTTGAAACTGACAGCATAAAATCCTCGAAACACGATCTACATAATATATATATAGATACATACATATATATATAGAGAGAGAGATACATATATATATATATATAGATACATACATATATATATATATATATAAATAAAATTATATATGTCTTTTAATTCTGTTACATATTGTGTTTTGAAGAAACATCTGACCATCCTTTACACTTTCAAAGTTAAGAGCTTTTTAAATCAATTTTCAATAAACATTCGAAAAATTAAGTGTATCAAGATAAGCAGAAAATTCAAAATACATTTTGAAATTCATTAAATTATAAATGACTTAATAAACCCAAATTTAATAATTCTCTTTCTTTTTCTTTCATGAACTCTTCTTAATTTGTCTTTATCTGATATTTTAAAATATACACTGACCTCATTTCTTTACTAAAATTAAAGTAAGAAATAATTAGAGTTCGTTTTTTTACAGCTAAAATCTATACATAAATGATTTAATACACCCACTTAATGTGGGTAATAGTAAATTTTTATAAAATGTGCCACAATGGTATAATGTATATAATGTTATTACATTGTAATAGAATATCATTGTGAAAGTGAATGCTTCTTTTAAATTTCTTTTAAGCACTCTTAACCACTTTCCTGTCTTAAATTTTAATTATACAATAAAAATTTCTGGACTCAATTTTTAAAAAGTTCATAAAAATAAAGTAACAAAATATTTGGTTAATTAGTGAATTTTACAACGCAAAAAACAGGTTGTTACATTCTCATTTTTTCATTAAAGCATAAATTTCTTGATTAGGTATTTAAGTAATTCCCCATCGGACAAATAAATTAGTTCAATATTTTGGAACACCATAAGAGATTGTTAGTCAACAGAATGATTGGTTTTCATATGGCAAGCATCAATCATTTGACAATATTTAGGCCATTACTGGATTACAACATTACAGGAGTACTAAAAATTACAATGATATAGATGAGGGAAACTTTCAATACCTTAGGCATGTAAGATAACCATTTCAGCATTAAATAAATCCCTTGAAGATCATCAGGAGCAGTAACATGGGAGACTCCATTATTATGCATGATTTGAACCCCTCCAAGTTGATTATTGGAAGTATACACTTCACGCCCTAAAAGCTAAAAGGAATCGATATTTGATTATAAAAAATTTCATCTAACTTTATTAAAAATTTCTTTTTAAATGATAACATATAAATACTTTTATTACCTTATTTAAAGCACCAGCTCCAGTTAAAATGATATGGGAATTCTCAATCTGAATAACTCTTTGTCCAAGTCTAACAAGATAGGCTCCTATTCCAATAGCCCTACAAGTAACCTATATAGAAAAATTAGTACAACAGTATTATTCTGCAGAATAAAAAGACATATATAAATTATTAAATTTCTTTCTCATTATGACCAGCTATACATAAAATGATGAACAATACATTATAGCATAAAAATACATGAACAGCAATATACATTAAATGAAATTTACCCTAACAATGTTTATTTCAAAAATATTAAATTTACATAAATATAATAGGCAACAATAAATACCAGAGAATGCAAATTGGAAGCAGTCAAAACAATATTTTTATATGTAGATTTTAAGTAATTCACCAGAATAAAATTTGAACTCACACACTCTTAACTACTTAAATGGTTTGCACATATGCTCTGATTATTACTCATTTCCTTTACTGATTTGCTTGTATTTTTTTCTTGTAGAGATTACTTTGTACATTTTAACAGATGGCAGGACAAAATACTTTTCACCAAGGTTTTTCTCTTTGGTGAAGATCGAAATTTTTCTTCGATAATCAAGGGAATTTAGATTCTTGAAATTTTTTCTGTGTTTGCGATGCTTGTGCATTCAGATCAGTGCAGTTCCTTTTAAAAATATGGATGAAATAAGAAACAAAAACTCTTTCTTGTAAGAGACTTAACCAAATTTTAATACAGATTAAGATCTGCCAATTATCTGGATTATTATTATTTAAATGAGTTTCAGTTTTGAGTTCAACCAGATTTTTTACATAGATGTGAAAAATGGCTGATTTGAATCCTCAGGTGTTTTTTTTTTACCTTTGTGCATTCTGGGCATATTCAAATTGACAACACTTTTGATTCTATACAATTTTACAAATGTTCTACAATGGAGGCTTCTTATTATTAAAAATGTAAAAGAGACAAACATCGTAAGCTGTGCATTCAATCAAATGTTACAAAACATTCTCAAAAATAAGATTTAGGAAGAAAAAAATTCTGGAAGAAATTTAAGTATTTTTTGCTTTGAATATACACAAGGGGATTGTAAAGATACTCAGATCTGATCATAATAAGTGTAAAAGACATTTGACATATACACCCGTTTTCATTAAAATTATGTCTCATCTATTCTTAATTTTGCAATTTTACTTACATTGTTATGCTAATGCAGCATTTGGTCGATAAAATTAAGAATGCCCTAAACTAGCAAAATGTTGGATAGTTTTGAAACAAATTAAATGAAACAGACACTAGAGAGATGTAATAGTAGAAGAGTTATGGTATTCAAAAGGACAACAAGGATGGCAAAAATTTACACCATTCAAAGAAGCAATGGTTGGAGTAAAATGTTTCAAATTATGAGATTCAGTTTTCAGTTGTGCAAATCAATGGTTATGTGTGGTCAAATAGGTAAAGGTAGACACAATTCTGAAACCTGCGTATTCTACTCTGCATTTCCTCCCAAATTCTTCTAACAATGCTCTTTATATAATGATACTGTCTTAAAAATAGACAGTTATTATTCTTCACTTTAATCAGTGGATAAGTTTATTTCACATTGATATGGCAAATTAAATCTCAAATAAGAAGTTCCAAAAGAATGTACCCCCTCAGGGGGCTCACCTTCTTTAGGTGAGTACGGGTGTCACAATCCCGAGGTACCCTAGTGATCCTTCTCTATTTTTGGCCCTCCTTCTTGCCATTCCAATTTCCCTTTTCTTCTTTTCACGTCAAGACCACAGACCAATGTTATTTAAGATGTACATTGATTGAATGGTTGTACTATTTATTAACATATCTTGGTTCACAATTTCTTTTGCGTTAATTTAGTTTCTTTTTCGTATATTTCTTTAAATACTTTGATTATGTTGCTTTATTTGTTTTCGACTAACACCGTTGCTTTTTCAACCCGCATGTTTGCCATGTGCGGCGACCCGCAAGAAGGAAAATGGTGTTCTGGGGATCCTTTGCGTTCCCTTTGCCCACGCTTCTCCAGTATGGAGGAGATTGGTGGTCTAGGGATAACTCTGTGTTCCCTTTGGCCCACGCTTCACTGTAGATGGGTAACAGGAGTGAGCCCGCTCCTGTCAATCGGCTGGTGGTACCTCTCTTTGGTGTCCCCGAAGAGACACTGCTTTAGGGTTAGTGCTGCAGATAAGGGGTGGCGGGTTTACCCATTGGATCCTCGCCCTGGACTGTAGCATTATATTCTGGGTGTAGTACAGGTAAGCACCGTGCCTGGTTTTTGGCCAGATGACCGGCACACTGCCTCCCTTGTTGGACTCCGTAGTGGGTGGAGGCACGCATGGACGAAGTTATGTACGAGTACTTATGGATCCAAAGTAGCTGTGCCCGGGTAAAGGTCTTAATTTACCCAAAATTAACATAGACGAAACTTCTACACATACACGATTTTTCGTTTTATCCTTACCTAACAATACCATGTCCCTGAAATCCCCATTTGCCACTCAAAAAACTTGAGCCAGATCCTACGGATAAATTCGCACATAAAAAAATGTTTTATAAACAATCATGACAATTTTTTACGCACGTTAACTCCAACCCGATTCAGGAAAAATAAGAGCTAATTTTTTTATGTACTGTCTAACTTTGTTTTAAAATAACATGTTATATTCGTCTTTTTCTATGTTTTTATTTTAAGATATAGTCTGACTTGGTGGGGTAATCCCCACCAAATTTTTTCTTTAATTACTTGAAAAAGATTTTATGTGATTTGAAATTTTAACTTTTTAAAACTATATTGTCATTATTTTTAATATTTTATAAAA
This sequence comes from Trichonephila inaurata madagascariensis, assembly GCA_019973955.1. Lineage (NCBI taxonomy): Eukaryota > Metazoa > Arthropoda > Arachnida > Araneae > Nephilidae > Trichonephila > Trichonephila inaurata. Next base: position 135,240 of record BMAV01005967.1, read on the forward strand.
CATTTTTTTTGACAAATATTTGGCGCAGCATAGCCAAAATTGGCTCTTGCGCCATAAAACCCAACACTCACTCACTCCAAAAGAATGCAGATGAAAAAAAAAAATTTTAAAGGAGAAATTATAGTTTTTTTACAGAAGAAAAGTTACTATGATACAGTGGAAGGATAGAAAAAAAATGTTTAACTTTTCCCAATTCATAATACTGAAATGGAACCAATTTAAGAACACTCTGAATTTAGAGAAAAACATAGTGTAATGAACTGTATACAATATCCATTCAAGATATATTAAGTCCATTACAGTACTTAGAAGCAAGACATCTGAACTGTGTAATGGATTAGAATAACACTGAGAAGACTATATAGATCAAAAATTGAAAATTTTTGAAATAATGAATTATTACAGAAAGATCCCCTTTCCCATTTTTCGACATTGCTATATGAAACTTATGTCATCCACTGTCAAGAGGGGGAGAAATACAACTAGAATTAAAATTTGATCTCAATGACTGCATTATTGAAAAATATCACTTACGAATAAATTTCAATGTGAATGACCAGGTTTTAAGTCAATTCTCAGAAACTGACCAAGAGATATTTTATAAAAACCACTGCTCCTAACAAGAAACTTACAGTAGAAAAACAATGTGTTGCTTTTTTGCTCAAGAAATGAAAATGGAAACAGAATACAAAACAAAAGAAGTACTTTGGTCCTGATTAGAATGCAGGATGTTGCATTACTTTATGTTTAAAATGACTTTCAATAGTTTGAAAAAGTGTGAACATCAAAAATTTCAGAAAGTATGACAAACTTTTTATGACATGATTAAATATTTTTCATTGCATGCATAGTGTGCTTACTATTATATAAAAAATTTTCAGTCAATTCTTAATTTGAATGGATGAATAGAAAGTATTTTATTAATGATTGAAAATTGGAATACAATATATAGATATAAATACATATATATGTAGGGAGAGAGTGAACTAATAGTAGGAATTGAAAAAAGAGCATGATATGTCTGCATTGTTGTAACAATGCACACTCAATTTGACTTGTTTGGCTGAAAAAGTGGTTTTTGACATAAACTTTTGTCATTGTTTTAACATAAAATTGTTATAACAATGGAGAGGAATCCAAGTTGGCATCGAAAACCAGTAATTAATTTAATTTAAATAAATTATTATTATTATTATTTTGAGAAAACTATATTAACATCAAGTGTCATCCACTACAAGTTTAAAAATATTTATTTGAACTTGATTGGATGAATAGAAAGTATTTTATTCACGATTGAAAATTTGAACAAGATAAATATATTTATATAAATAAAAATATATATTGAGAAAGAGAGCTAATAGTAGGAACTGAAAAAGCAAACATTCGAGGGATTTTATGTTTCATATTCATAATATAAAAACATTAATATTAAAAATAAAAATTATTTTATTTACTCATTCTAATTATTATGATTTTTAATTACATGCAATAAACAATGCTCTTTTATTGAAATTCTTTTGAGTACAAAATTGACTAGTTATAGATTTATCATAGCACAGAAAAAAATTTTCATTAAAAAAATATTTTAAAAATTTTACTCACTATAATTTTATAAAAAATTAGAGACACTTCGTAACTATCAAAAAATTTTAAATATATCAACAAAACAAATTCAATGTATAAATAAGTAAATAAAAGCAATTTTTAACCTGACTATCATAAATTGAATTTTAAAATATATTGGATCATTCAAAAGTAAATCATCTCCATTTTAAAAATGTTATAGCTAACATATAATTTCATCCTTTATTTTTAAGATTTTTTTTAATGCTTAAATCTTGCTGGTGCCTAATTTCCTTAAACATTAAAGTACCAAATATATAACGCCAACTTTAAAAACTGGGTATATTTAAAACAATTTAAACTACGAGCTTTTAATAAATTAAGAACTGATAAAATATGGAAAAATTTTTAAACTAAAAAAATATTCAACAAAATATAGAAAAATAATGTAATATATACACTAACCATGCTTATTGTAATTATATCTTTATATGCTTGAGAAGATTCACCAGCAATCATACCAGCACATGTCAAGTTTTTTACACCCAATCCATCATCCCTACCTACAAATAAAGGAATAAATGGAGCAATAACGAACCAAATCACACTAACCTTCAATAGAAAATGAAATAACATTAGTAGGCATGACATAAAAAAAGCCACATACAGAAATGTAGTGTTATTTATCAATATATTTATGGTATGTTGTGCAAGTTTTAGATAAAAAAGTGAAACTTCATATTTTCCATTTTAAAATAAAACAATAAGTACAGATGATAAAAATTTGGATATAACTTACCTATAATATCTGTTATCTTATACCGAGATTCTCCTTCATCTTCAATTAAAACGGCATGAATAGAATTCATTGCACTAACCTTTTTAAAGTTTTCTGGGCTTAAGTATAGATATTTATAACCCTGAAATACAAAAGGAAAATTATAACAAAATATATTTGCATACATATTAATGATTTGAAGTAATTTATGTTTTTATTCCAAAATCCTAATTTTTACAGAATATTTTTCTCAACAAAAACAAATTACTTTAAATTTCAAATAAAATCGGACCTCCATTTTATAAACTTTTGAAGGGAACCAAGAATAAAATATATTGAAAGATGAATCTCTAATGAATTTTCCGCATAAAAAATTTTTGGGGGGATTTAGCAACTTTAGCCATAAAAATTACAGTAAATTATTACAAATAAAGGATAAAATTCATTCTTACTTGAATAATTATACTAGTATTAACAAAAAGTTTCCTTTTAAATAAGACAAAATTATTGGTGAATTACTTTACTTATACAGCAAAATTATTCATAATTAATAAAAAGTTTAATACCTTATCTGGATTGTCAGGATCTATCCAGGCTACATTGAAAATATGCTTGATTTCTTCAGCTAATCCAATTCGAGCACCACTGTTAGCAGAAATGTACAGACGTGGAATACCCAATTCTCGAGCCTTTTCTGATGCTTTCTAAAATAAGAAATAATATTAACTTGCCCACTTTTCTAAAAATACCAATCACATTTGTAAAAATGTATAACTGAAAAAGATAATTGATGTCAAATGATACATCTCAAATTCTAAATGTTTTCCTAACAGTTTCAATACAAATTTTTATCAGTAATTTATATTTATTAATAAACATTATTATAATATTTATTAGCAATTGCATAAATTATTTTATACTACTTATAAAATGCTGACTTATTTTATAGAAAAAATAGAGTATTTATAATAGATCTCAATGTCCCAGCAACATAAGAAAAATGAAAAACCAACAATGTTTTGCATTTACAAGAAAATTAATGATTTTATTCATTCAAATACACTGAAGAGCCAAAAAACATTACGAATACCTACTCAATAATGCATTATATTATCTTTGGCAGGTAAAATAGTTGTAACTCGCCTTGATATGGATAACACAGGTTCTTGGTAAATGACTGGAGATAGATCGTACCAAATTTCTCAGCCGTGGTCACGTGAAATCCTTAAAGCATAATATTGTCCCTTAAAGCATAATATTGTCACCACCAGCCCAGCCCGTATATAAGCTGCTGTAAATGGGAGGAGCAACTGTTTACTTCGAACATGGCACACTCTGACATGACCATTGATGTGATGAATGTGAAATCATAATTCATCTGATCAGGCTTGGAGAAAGATTCCATTTCCAGTCGCTAAAACAAACACTATACAAGTGTATAACTGATCTGCAGCTATATCCAAACAAACAGCTTTCATGGTCTGCTCTACCACAATTAAAGATCCCAAAGCCGCCTCTGAAAACGTTCTTCAAAGCATAATACTGCTGCCACCAGCTTGCATATTAACTTTTGTACATAGGAGGAGCAACTATTCTCCTGGAAAATGGCCCACTTCAAGATCATAATTGTGATGAATGGGAAATCAGGTTTCGTACAATCAGGCAACTCTCTTTCACGTATCTATGGTCCAGTCCAGTTCGGAGGCCTACTATGGGTGTAGTTGGCAATGATACTTGGTCAACAGAAGCACATGAATGGAACATCTGCAGCACAGTTCTGTAAGAAAACAGTGTCTTTTGAATTGTGTATTCTGAACCACTTCCACTTGACTTGCTTTCTATGATGACGTGTGAAAGTGTCTTAGTATCTACTGCTGGTTTCACTGCATCATTTCCCCACTCTGCATAAGTATTAACAATAAAAGATCGTAGAGACAGATCATACAGATTCAGAGGTACTCATTCCGATTCTTCAGACCATCACAATCTGCCCTCTAAAATTGTCTAAGATCAGCAGCCTTTCCCATACCTTTCCTTTAAATCATGTGCCCTCCCTATCACCCTGATGAATTCATTGAAAAATGTGGTGTGTATTCACAATGTTTTGTAGCTACACAATGAACAGTCCACTTTATTTTACTTTCATAAATATTTTACTTGTTGTAAAAGTGATATTTTTCTATTTTAGAGTCATCATTAGTTTTTTTTAAACTTTCTATTATACTTTTCAGAAAAAAATATCAATTCAAAACATTAGAAAATTTCTTCAATTTTCTATTATTTCAAAATTTATCTTATTGATAATTACCAGAAATAAAATATCTTCCTGAGGAGCAAAGGTTCCAATTAAGTAAGTAATGTCATTACAAATCACGATTACTTCTCTACCTTGAGGATATTCTGGAGTAAAAAACATCATTTTCCAAGCAACCATACCAATCTAAAAAGAGAGAAATGAACCAATTTATGATAATTGGAGCTTTATGATTAAGAATGCTTATAAAAAATAAAATTAAAAAATCAATACAAACATCATTTTCTCCAGGTAGCCTTTTCCTTTCAACTAAGTTTCCACTAGAATCCAAAACAAGTTCAGTGTATTTCAGTAGCTGGGTAGGAACTTCCATTTCTGGACGACCAATTGTATATTCTTCCCACAAACGATTTAAGGACTGAAAAATATTAAGTAAATAAGAAAAATTAAAAAATTAATTATTCTAAAATTTATGTTTTAAAATCTCACCTGCTGAAACATATCTGGAAAGTCGTAAACATATGTAGTGCCATTTGACTGAGCCTGAAACCTTTTCAGCTGTAAATAATCTTTTGTCATATAACAAGTTGAAATGGGTAAATCATGTAATGGTCCCTGTTTGTGACCCCATGCTTCAAATTTTGTACAGCCAGTTACAGGATCAGTTATTTCTTTATATAAGTTCATATCCAAATAGTACCCACTTTCATTGGCAAGGTAAAGGCGAATAGGCATGCACTTAGCAGTAGGAGTAAGCCTAGGGGGGAAATGAAAACACTTTCAGAAAATATTTAATATCTGGATTAAAAAATCATTTTTTATTGAAACTTTCCACAATAAAAATAATGTCTTTTTAAGATGGCAAATAATATTCTTGTTAATAATACAAAATATTCCCATATCAAGTATAATACAAATTATATTTGATTTGGGTTTCAAACATAATAAACCAATTACCTGATAGTCATTTTTAATTCAGCTTGCAAAACTCTTAACTTCCATAATCTTGGACCATATCTCATTACCATTGCACGAACATTTTCAGCAATCTATAGTGATAAAAGAAAAAAAAAGCAAATACACCAAGTGTCCAAAAAGTATGACTACACTTTTAAATATTAATTACAAATAACCAAGCAAAGATATTCACTCAGGGTTTCTTCTTATGTTATACTAAGAAAATGCAAACTATTATTTCAATATTTTATTACAGGATTTTAATGTGCACACTAATAGTTGCAAGCAAAATATCGAATTTATACGAGATTTCTCGCCATATCCTATGAAACGTAGGATCAACATTCTGAATACCCGCTAGAATTTGAGTTTTAACCCTTTCGGGATGAAAGACACAAACACGTGCATACCGCCAGGGCCAAAGGTTTCTGTCGCAAGTGTCCCTCACAGACCGGAGGGTTTTGTGTAGCTAAGCCGAACTCCATGAAAATACCAAAACTTGAATGCGTTATTTAACATAGTTCAGTAGAATACACAATAAACACATACTCTTTCTATATTTTGTATTTACATACTCCATTCACTTAAGTAACTTTCTGCTCCAATACAATTTTTTAAACATTTTTTTTTTCATTATTTATTTATCATTAATGACTCTTAACACTACATATTTGAAATCTAAAAATACTACTTAAAATTCTTTTTTAGTATGAAAAATTTAAAAACAAGGATATACACAAAATGTTTCATATAATTACATTAATTATTTACATAAGCTATTTATATCTTGTTTAAATACATTTTTTTACATCTTTAATATTCATTATTTATGTACCATATTTAAGTACTTTTTTTCATAATACATTTCAAAGCTAAATTTGTATTTAGAATTCTCTTTTGGAGTTTAGTTAAACACCTTCTACACATTGACATTATAACAAAAAAAAAAGAAGTTTTGTCTACAAGATCTAAGTATATAATAAAAATAGACTACAAAACGAAACCCAATCCTCTGGAGAAAATAAAAAGTAAGAAAAAAAGACCAATTTTGTCTACCAGATCTAATTATCCATTAAAAACTAGACTGTAAACCCAAATCAAATGCTTTAGAGAAAATAAATCTCCCATCTTCACTATAAACAAATACCACATGCACATTTCAAGAGCTATCATAAAGCATTCAATTCAGAAACATTCCCTTCTCCTTACGTTTATAAAACAAAAACCACGTGTATGTGAGTAATATATTTCTCTCATTTCGAGTAGGTCAGATCATGTATCTCAAATCTTATAGACATAGAATGTCATCTAATGCCAAAAAACTGAACTTACAAAATGTTCCAAATGCCCGGCGCACCAGTAAGTCGTTCGGCCTACAGAGAAGAAATACACCGTCCCATTTTGTAGTCATTCAGCCTTTGGCGGTGTTTTGCGCTGGCTCACATTTGGGACATTTGTCCCAAAGGGGTTAATTCATCAGTGTTACAATTTTGAGGATTGGTAAACAATGTTTTACATGTATCCCAACAAAAAAAAAACATCTGATGTTGTTATGTCTAGAAATCTAGGTGGCCACTGTACTGGACTTCCACTTTTCATCCAACACCAGGGGAACTATAGTGTCCTTTGAAACTCCTGTGTGATGCCCCATTAACATTGTACAGGTGTTGCAGATTTAAATTCAACAATCCCATCTACAGGTAGCGTTTGTTTTTGTTGTGAAGCCATTTCTAAAAGAGAATGTTACAAACTGTAGATATTGTTCCATTTAGTTTGGATTTCATTAAACAGAAACTTTAATCTTCTCTTTATGGAATGTAAGATACCGTAAGTGAAAATGTTTTATTTATAATTCATTTTTGAAGGTGTAGTTATATTTTTCGGACACTCTATAATAAACATAAATTCGTTTCTACTTTTTTTCCCTTTTCAAACAGAAGAACTTACTTTAGAGAGATCCATAGTAACTTTTGGAACAAAGTTCAAGAATATATGATTGCAATCGGTTCTTTTGGCCTATTAAAAATATAAAATGCATGTTTAAAAGGATTTATAAATAAAAAAAATGTATGTTCAATAAAAAATATTGTTTAACATTAACTTAGAAATGTTAAAAAGAATACACACCTCAGGATGAGTAAAGGCCACTTCCAATTCATCCATTGCTTCCAAAAGTAAACGCTCTCCTTCATTTTGCAAATACTCATAAGATGCCTCCTAATATAATTAGTTAAAAAATAAAAAGCCTTTTTAAATTGAATGCTCTTTTTCTAAAAAGAGTATAAGCAAAATTTTTTAAAAGTGATCTTATGATTAACAATGACTGACTAAAAAAATTGGCTCTATGATTTTCCATAAACCAAATTAATTTCAAGATATGTTTATTCAACATTACATAAAAAAACAACATGAAATTTTAAAACAAAAAGGAGTTCTTTACTTTAAACACTGATACAACTTAATTCTAAGCCTTACAGGAAAAGATAAAATCAAAATATTAGTGATTTTTGAAGTTATATTTAAAAAACATCTTAATAAAGTGTCTTTTCAAATACAATAAGTCTTCATTTTGAAACAAAGTTGATTTACTCTTTAACACATAACTAAATTTTAAATTTCTGTGTTTCAATACTGACATTTTCATGATATTCAAGAAAGTTCACTCAAAACAGTTTTCAAGTTTCCACTTCTGTTAAACGTTACAACCACAGTTCATCTCGCTTTTATCCTTATTAATCTCTATTAATAAAAAATAAAAAAAAAATATCACAATATTTTAATTAATTTTAGCATTTCCCCTCATATTTTATATTTTCTGATGACTGATTGATATTTTATCTCACAAGTGTCATGAGGTCATTAAGCATAAAAAAAGCCAATTAAGTCTAAACATACAAAAATAAGTCGAAATACTTAAAATGATCAAGCAAGCTACAGAAAATTAGAGTAAAAAAAGAGTATCAGATAAGATTGATAAAATCAATGTTGTGAACACATGTTTAAAAATCCATCTTATGTCCCAGTGAAAAAATTGTTAGAGATATTCTGAGAGAAAAATTTTCAGTTTAAGATAATTAAAATAGGAGTAATCACAAGTAATATGCTTGACAGTTAAAATACAATTATAATGACAGCAAATGGGTGGCTGAGCTCCCATTAGATGATAATGGGTAACGAGTACAACAAATACATCCTCTGGCAAGTATAACTTCTTTGCAAAAGCTGAGATATTTATTTATGCACCTTTAGAGAGTTGACACATTAGAATGAAGTTTGTTCTCCATTTTCCAGCACCAGTAACACTGCCAGATGTCATGCAGCCTTCACTGAATATGAAGCATCAAGTCCTGAAATGGGACAGGAAATCTGTCAGTTGTATCAGCTGCTGAACCATTTCATGCGAAACCAGTATGACTGGGAAACCAAAAACAACAAAAATTGTTGTTCTGTTCTTGTTCTAATGACTCGAGATAATAAATGAATAACATGGATTAAAATCTGTGATAGTTACACACTGAAAAACTGTCATTGTATCAACACAGGATTGAGATTTGGATCTAACTATAATGAATGAAATAGAGTTCAAATGTGTCTCCTGATAACAATTAAAAAAGGTTGTGGAAAACACAAAGAAGCTTCCTCCTCTATGCAAGAGAGAAATCCATCCATGCCACAATGCAATTTTTACAAATGAAACATCCTTTGTCTTTCATTTGAAAATGGAATGGTGTAGGAAATAAACGTAAAGACAGGTGAATGACAAGATGATTTCAGTGAAAGTCAAATAGAAAGGGGAATACTGGATGGTTTTGTTAAGATCTGATCTTCGAAAAGGAATAGGACACAGCTAGTTTTTTTGGCATAAATTTAGAGATGGTTCTTCTACCTTGACACACAGTAACTGTACTAGAGACATGCAGAATTCAACAGGCATATATAGAGGGCTAAGTGATGAGGGTGAAAAGACTGTGTAGTTAGATTCGAATCGGGCACCTTCCGATCCGAACGCCAATACTCTATCGATCTCGCCAAAACGATCGTCTTCGCGTGATGTCCAAGTACTGGTTTTTTATTTAGATACCGCTACACTCCCATTAGTGAGATGGATAGGCGAACGATAATTTTCCGTTCGTTTGTTTGTTACTGAGAGAGCATGTTTATTTATTTTATTATCTCTCATTAATTTTTATTTATTTATTTTTCTTGCTGAGATGAGAGAAAGGTAATCTACCGTTTGTTTTCGGAGACAGTATGTTTTTTTTTAAATTTATTTTTCTTGCGGTAGGTGGCGCCACGACAGTTCAGAAAGTTGCGTTTTCTTACTTTAGTCCAGGGTCATCAATGTAGGTTAGATTCGAACCGGGCACCTTCCGATCCAAACGCCAGTACTTAACCGATCCCGCCAAAACGATCGTCTTCGCGTGATCGATAAAGTACTGGCATTCAGATCGGAAGGTGCCCGGTTCGAATCTAGCCTACATTGGTGATTCTGCCTCTTGGATTACAACTGCAACAATGAAACACACACAGCTGTAGTCCAGTTTAGAATGGACTTATAACCCTTAAAGCTGCAGCAAAGGGATTCCATAGGCACCCCCAACGACTATTTGAGATTATTCTTAAAATATTGAAAGACTTGCATCTACCTTTGAGAACTTGTACATGAATGTGAAATCAAAGCTTAGAGTAAAAATCATGGGGAAAATTTGTTTGCTGAGCAACCTGAATATCAATCCTCAAACCAGTTTCAGATCCAGAAAGGGTTCTTTTTTACAACTGAAGGGAACACGTTGTTTTAGCGGCAGATGACTAAACTATTTTGCTGGGCTCATGTTTATTTCATTTGTTAAAATTTGGAGGTGATACTCCACAAATGTAAAAGAATTAAATGAATAAGGTATTTGTATGTACATACAAAGAAAATTGGATGCCATGATTGATATGATGTTCCATTAGGTTGGTTATGAACAACAGAGAAACACAGCCTTGAGGAACACCTATCCCTTGGATGAAATAAGATAAATAAAATGGGCAAATGCACCCAGAAAGTACAGTTATATAAAACACTTTCGATAAAAATAGGTAAACAGCCTCTTTACAGGTTACACAAGTTCTAAGAAGTGGTTTCCAGCCAAGAGTAGTCGTCAGTAGATTCAACATAAAACAATAGACTTGCACTAATAATATGCTGAAAGACCTTGTGAAGCAGCTATATTCAAAAGGACGGCAATTGCTTGGTGATGCAGGGTCTTTCCCAAGTTTCCAAAAAAGGAGAATAAAGGCATTGAACCTGTCAGATAGGTACTAGCTGCATGGCGCGGCACTGCACAGACTTTCTCTTTTCCTCACGACACCAGTATTTCAGTGTGTGTGTTTGTATGTGCACAATGTGAGTGATTTCTAAAACTATGCCATTAAATTTCCCTTTTTCAAAATTTGTTCTATTCCACTTATTTTTGATTAAAGACAGGTTTCTCTTCCCTCTCTATAGCCTGGCATAACAAGGGTTTTTTTAGTGTAAAATTATTGTTCCCTTTTCCTCTCCCCCTCACACATAAGACATAGCTTCGAATTTCAATGTATGACTTATAAAAAACAATATTGCGTTAGTTAAAAAATTATTAATGTGAAGCAATAAAAAGAAAACGATTCTGATGCAAAGAGTAAAACAAAAAGCTTTCATCATTTTTAGTAACAATTTCTAAGAATCTAAAATAATAAAACAAATTTCAGATTTTCATGAATCAATCAATCGTTACATACAGTTAGCTTCAAAATGTATTGTTATCTCAAATAATACACAATGTACTTTTTAATTACCAAATAATTAATTTAGTAATGAAATAGAAATAATTAATAATTTTAATTAATATATATAAAATCCATTTTCTATAAGTAATAAACAAAAGAAAAATTTACAGATATTTTGTAGTAGTGTTGGCCGGTGTATGTGGTTGTCATATTTCATTTATTAACAATGTCTTCAGAATGGAGTTTTATCTTTTATTTTTAAGCACACATAGCGTAACTCACACAGCAACTGGTCTCACTCACTTTCTATTTTACATCTCTTTGATAAAAACACATGAACACATAACGGAAACGACATCTTGACAGACACAACACAAAGACAAAGAGCAGCTGTTATTTACATTCTTGCATGATGACGGCAAGCAGACAAAAAGAGAGCGATTACATCAGATTTTTGGTTTTATACCAGCAGTACAAGCACGTGACTATTATATAATAGTAGTTCTGATTGGATAGAATGGGCGGGACAGGGATTTTGGTTTGGTCGTTTACGATTACAAAATTTTAGACCAAAGAATTAAAGTTTGTTTTAAATATTAGTACAAAGAGTTAACAAAAAGGACACTAGAGGGAATTATTATTATATATATGTAAGTTATTAAAAACAGAATGGGGGAAAACCTAGATATATATTTACAGGTACTGAAAAAAACATTCAAAAAGAAAAAACCCCCAATCTGATAAAAACATTGATATTTTACTTTAATTTTATATTTTTTTTATTCGACTGTGTTTAGTAAATTATTTAAACAACTATCGGATGAAAAAAAAGTATATTATACAAAAGTAGCATTCATTATTTTAACAATAATTTCCTTCTTATGTTTTCAAATAATAAAATTGATATTATATATTTTAAAAAATTATAAAATAATTAAAATAGTATAAAATATAAGATATATGTTATTTTTATTATATTAAAAATATTTTTTATTTAAAATATTTATAATAATATTGTTACGTAGATCTGGGTTCGAAGATTTTATGCAAAACAATCACAAAGAAAATTAAACATTTCTTTAAGAACGAAGCGAATTTATTATCAAAAATTCAATTCTTTAAATACAGGATTCAGCAGCAATATTCTCAGAGTAAATTTCCGAAGGTCTTCACACCTTCAAAAGCACTTAAACACAATTGTCAGTGTTTAAAAATACACGCATGTAAAAGATTATTCACAAGCACAGCCGAGCTAATCGCTAGTCAAAACAATCCTCACTATTCGCTGTGGTTAAAATCAGACGGACTGGTTGCAACTGGCACCTATTTATAGGTGCGGCAGAAATTTCCAGAAATATAACCGCTCGTGTCATTGAGCGTTACATTAATGGAGAGATCCACTACTTTCTAAAAGAATCCAGAGGGTTCTGAACTTGCCAACATGGTTGCCAATGACGCCAAATTGGCGGCCAACTTGGTCGACATAAATGATGCCAACTTGGTTCTACCGCCAAAATTTCGCCAAGTTCTCATTGAACCGACATTATAACGTAAACGGCGGCATTGCTTGTGAATAGTACAATTTTAACACAAAATAAATATAACATATAAATGCCTTAAACATCCAAATGTAAATTATATACACTATTTGCATAAAATTCGTAACAATATTTTTATGTATTATTATAATAATTTATATAATATTTTATTTATATTATATTGTATATCATGTTATAAAACTTTTTGTAACTTATTTTTACATAAAATATTATTTAATATTTATTATAACATTTTTACAAAAAGTATTATTTATTAATAATTATATTTATAAAACATAATATAAATATTTATATAATTATTCTATTTTTTAAAATACAAAATAATTTTCTAAAATGTGATTTAATATTCAATAAACCTTTTTTATAAATAAATTTATTTACATGCAAAATTTCATTGTTTTGTAAAAAAAAAGAAAAACAACATCATACAGAATTGTGGCGAATTAAAAATGTATAAGAATAAAAAGGTAAAAAGGCTAGAGATTTATTTACATTCATTGTATAAAATCATTCAAAAAGAAAGAATTTTCAAAAAAAAAAATTGAAAAAAAAAATAATGCTAAAATATTTCTTGCAAAAAAGAAAAAAAACGAAACACACAATTGTTTTTTAAAAAAAACCGTATTTTGTACACAATTTTTTCAATCTTTGTACAGATTATGCATAATATTGTTCTACGCACTGAAAAAAAGTTTAATGAGACTTTTATAAATAAAGAAGTTATTAAGTATTTAAATAAAATTTTGAGTACTTTTTGAAAAATCAAAAAAAAAAAAAAAGTTTGGGACATTTTATTTTTTAAATGACTGATTCAAAAAGATAAAAACAGGAACTTTTTAAAGTAGAATATCATTTCATTAACGCGAAAGAAAATGCAAACGGAACGATTTAGAAATCATTTTTATAAAAACGTATCGATTTTGACTCATTTTAGAAAAAATCGTAAAAAATAGAAAATATCATTGTTTTGTAAAATAAAGTACATTGTATTGTGGCGAAGTAAATGATCTTTCCGATTCTGTAATTATTTTTTTTCCTGAGTCTCATAAAAAAAATTAGATCGTGTTTTGAAAACGTCGGGGATAAAAAAAAAACGTCGAAACTCATTCCGAAAAGCCGCTTGGCGTTAAAAAAAGCCAACAGGGGTAAAATAATTATGCGTTTCAACGTTTAATTAATATCTTATTAACTAATTGCAATATTGGAATATAAATGGTCAAAACGGGGGGATTCCTCGGATCATTCCCGATCTTTTGGTACCTTCGGCGAGTTTCTTCGTCATGCGGTTCGTGAGAGAAGATAGATCCACGAAGATAATCAGATATGTTTGTTAACCTACGAATTTTAATAGTGTAGATACATGAGAATGGCGAAACAATATAACACGGGTCACCTGGTCCTGCAGTTGAGTCACCTGAGCAATTCAAGGCTGCTTGAAGTCCCAGTTGAGTGAGAAGTTGCAGGCTGCTTCATTTGAAGATGCAAAAGTCAACCCCATTTTTCAATACCTGAAACACTGGCTGGTAATTATCACTGCTAGAAGTCTTAGTGCTGCCCACCCTGCATAGTGGTTTGTGATGCTGGCTGCTGTGCCATTGGGCTTCAGTTCAAATCCTGCATGAATGAGTGAATATTAACCTTGCACTATTCAGTTACTCAAGAGCTTTTGGCGACTGACTTCGCAATTTTGAACCCTAGTCAAGTGACGAGGACGTCACCCACGTCGGCACTTCCTCTCCTAACTTCCACACCACACCAATGGAAGGACATTTGAACCTCTACAGATTTAATGTGCACTGCCCCCTTACACAGCAGGTCTTCAACAGTACTAGGCTCAACCTTGTCACAAGTCCGTTACCTTGACCACTAGGCTACCACAGCCACAGTTCGAATTCCGGATAATGCATGGATATTTGTAAATGTAAGGTGCCTTTGCGTCATGGGGGTAATCTAATTAGCCATCGATCCGCAAGTCCTCTCGTAAAGGTGGAAAGGAAAGAGGTCCCGACCACCCTTAGGGTGTCTCCCACATAACTGGGCTGGAACCAAATTGCACAGTCACCTGTACGGTCCTTAAAGCTGTGGCTAATGAAAGGCATACATTTAGCCCCTTGCCACAATGAATTTCGTGGGCCTTGATCTAATGTTACTGTCGATCAGGAGGCATAAGTAACAACAGAGGTCTCAGCTAATTATTCAGCTAACAAATTAACCACGGATAGAATATCTCTAACTATTTGGCCCATGGCACCAAAATGAAAGCTTGTTGTGAGCCATGTTTCCCACCGATTTTGTTAATCTTGGACCATTTGTCTTTTAGGTATAAAGGCAGTTATAAAACCAATGTATTTTTGCCACATTTCTTATGGGCTTTGCCTCCTAATTTTCTTCGCAAATGACAGTTGGTTTTTATACAAGAACCTATTTTCTTGGGTAGGGTACTACTGGAACTTACCCTGAGCATGGTTCTTAGCCTATGAACAGCTGTTATTCAAATACAGTTTTGGATAATGCTGGAATCTTGAGGATGTATAAAGAATAAAACTTTCAGCTGCAGAAATGATACATATATGAATGAATGTGATAGCTTAATTGCTCCTACCTAGTAAAGCCACATGTTTAATGATACTTGTTTGGATCAATCAAATCACCCATTAAATACACCTGATCAAATTTTCTGATACTTGTGAAACGCTTCATAAGCACTTGTACGGAAAGGAAACTACCACAGTGAAGTGATCGTTGTCCAGAGGGACAGGACATTCCAAGAAAAATCTAAAAAGAATATGGGTAATCAAAAGTGATAAGACAATAGCTGTGAATGCTTGTGTTGGTGAATGTAGATATATGGAGTGAACTATCATTCAGAAGAGCAAGATCTGGATTGGAAAGCAACTGCTCAATGATCACTCCCCTAGAACTGTCATGGAATTGACATTGCACGTTAACAGTATTAAAACTGCATGTTAAATTAAATGGTGCAGGAAGCTGAGGTACAAGATTCTCAAGTTGTTGAAATGGATGGTTTTGTTTGGTGGGAGATATATGGTACACCTAGTCTCGTCAGAAACAAATGAAAAGTAGCATTTCTTGTTAAGGCATGTGTAGTTGTATGGGAGAATATAGCATTGTGGGAGACTACATACTCCACTAACAGTCACACAGTCTTTGAGAAGAATAAGAGAATCTCTGCAAACAAAATTCATCAGATGGTTTTCAATGTGTCTCCTGTAGTTCGATAGAAAGCAAATTTGGATTATTTACAAAGCTTTTTACACTCTTACCAAGAACGAGTTGTCTGACAGAGACAAAAATTGGTGGGTAAAAAGATTATGTACAGGATAGAAAATGAATAAAATTTCGGAAGAATTTAATGATTTATTTCAGAAATACATAGTTACAAAGTAAGGAGCTCAATAAAGTGTTGACCCTCTTCTAGCCTGGATGCAAACCGCCACACAATGTGGAATAGTGATAAAGCACCCTGATGGTCTCCTGGGGTATTTCTTGCCAAATTTGCTCCAATGGTCAGGCCAGGTGGCCAACATTCCCAGGTAGATGCAGTCGCCTTCCCATCATATGCCAGATTGGAGAAAGATCTAGGGATCTGGCGGGCCAAAGAAGTCTGACAAACTATTAGACAGTTCATAGCAACACATGCCGTAAGTGGTCAGGCATTATCTTGCTGAAAAATAGGGCCAGGGTACTGCAGAAAGAACGGTAGCAAAACAGTTCTCAGAATGCCGTCAACATACTGCTGTGCTGTAAGTGTGCCTCTAATGACGACCAAAGAGGCCTGGCTATCAAAAGAAATGACACCCTATACCATAACTCCTGGTTGAGTGCCTGTGTGGTGTGCAGTAGTGAAAGCAGGATTGGCATGCTGCACTAGGCGTCTCCAGACACATCTTTGATTATTGCGCAAAAACACTATACGTCCCCAGACAACATGATTCCAACTTGATTGAGTAATCTGGCTCAACAGTGTGAGGGGAAGGCGGCACAGCGGTCGGTACGAGCTTAAATTTTGCTCTATCAATCTGTGAATGGTCATGGTGGACACTTGTGTGCTGGTTGTCCGTCTGATGGTTGATAAAGATGAATCACGTGCTATGACATCTGATCTGACAATCAATCTGTCCTCCCGATCTGCTGTGGCCCTAGGTCGACCGCTACCATCATGATGCTTAAATCTGCCATTGCTCACCCATTCTTGCTAGCATCTTCTAATGGCCACATCACTTCGACCCATATGAACAGCGATTCTCCGATTTGCCCAACCTTCCTCTTTCAGTCCAATGATACAACCTCTTTCAAACTTGGACAGTTGCTCATAATGAGCTCGAATCCTGCTGCGAAGAATTTTTTCAGTCGTCGACAGGTGTTTTATATCGCAATGCAACAGAAATTTTGTCTATCAGATTGAGAATCGCTTCTTATAGACACCTGCTGAGTGCGCAGTTTTGATGTGCTGTAGCTCCCACTATTCGTTCATTGAACACCAAATTTTAATCACTTGCATGTTCGGTACACATGTCTTCGCATACAAAATTTCATTATAATCAAACAACTCCTTTTTGGTGCATCGGGTTTTTGTTGTTATAGATTGCATATCCTCAAGTTTCGAAAATAATCCACTGAATGATTTTAGCTATATTGCTGGTGTTCGATTTAGAGCCATTTGTTAGTCTATTCTTTGGCAATTTAGATGCTATTTTACCAATAATTTATTACTATTAGCCTCTACAATCTCCACCTTTTCTTCTAATCATAAGGGTCCAGGAAATGATATATGAGAAGTTTGCTTAGTTGGTTTATTTTTGATTTGCTTGCCACAAAGGATGATTGCCTCTTTAATTGTACTATATAGGTCATAAACTTTAAGGGATAGATAATTGTTTCTATCATAGATTTATTAGTAGGAGATAGAATGGTGATTCAATCTGTTTAGATCTGCACTGAGAAAGAAGTCTTATTTGTGACAGTGCCTTAACAGCCTTGTATAAGAGAGGATATCAACCACCTTGAGATGTGCTGAATCTCTTACTCCAATTGCCACACATCTTAATTTGAATTAGCAAGATGCTAACCAGCACAATTAACGCAATGACACCCTTCAACGCACTGCTTATAGGGATGGTCTCCACCTTTCACACAAGCAAAACCTTAGTATGCAGT
The DNA here is from genome assembly GCA_019973955.1 of Trichonephila inaurata madagascariensis. Taxonomy (NCBI): domain Eukaryota; kingdom Metazoa; phylum Arthropoda; class Arachnida; order Araneae; family Nephilidae; genus Trichonephila; species Trichonephila inaurata. Next base: position 153,280 of record BMAV01005967.1, read on the forward strand.
TTGACTACATAAATCACTGGCAATGAAAGAAGCAAAGTGGGTTCGAGAATGCAAGGTTTAACATCTATGCTAATATAGACTGCTTTTATTTTAGGTGGTAGAATTATAGAAAATGTTAAAGTAACAGGTGATTTTATTAAATTAGCATCTATTTCAGTCACTTGTTAGATATAAATTTTTGGTTGTCCAGTCTTTCAAGTTTTTTGGCCGCCGATAGGATAGACAGCAAATACACATCTGGAGGTAAATAAAGTGGGATGGGGTGTAACTCATTACGATGTGAGTAAGTTTAGTTGTTTTTAATGAATTCTTTGAGCTTCTGCCCTAGTGCATACGAGATCATCGGATGGTAATTTCTTTTCTGCCTTGACAGATCCAGCAACCCCAGATATAGCTTATAATACTACAAAAGATGATACAGTAGAAAGTTTAGTTTATTTTACTACAAAATGAGAAATTTGGGAATAAAAGTGGTAAGAATCATCTTTTTTAGTAGACTGACCACCATGAAAGTTTTTGGTTTCCAAACAGGAGCACCTAGGAGTTTTCCTTTAAGGATAAGGTGGGGAAAAAGAGTTAAAAACCCACCAAAGAGAAAACCTCTCCTTCCTACTACTGGTTCTACAACTTCTTCAGTATGTGTCAAGATCTCTGCAAGACTATACTACATGTCTGTTAATGAGGGGAAAAGATAGAACCAACTCGATAGTTGCCACAAATTTATTAGCAAGCAGATATGTAGCTCGTAGTTCAGCAGAATGTTGGTCTGTTGACTAGCCAGGATGAAGGAACAAATATGATTTACAATACATTTATTAATGCTGAAATCGCCCATTACCACTTACATTACCCATCCAGACCTCATTGATTCCACGGGGAAAAGAAATCTAAATCGGTTGTGGATGTTTGGATGTAATGTAAAATAAAAAACTTTATTTCAAATTTCACATTGTGGAAAGCAAAAAGGAAATAATTGTAAGAAAAAAGAATAGGTTGCTCAGGAACCCTAGGAGTGTGATTCCCCATACTCACCAAAGACAGCAACTGGGATTGCAAAATCTGCCACACCTAATGATATATTCTTGAGGGGTAGTTTCTGCTTTAACCTTCCTTAAGATTAATTTTTCTTAATGATATCAAGAAATGAAAACAGTTTACGTCATTGCCAAGTTTCTAGAACAAATTGGTTAGCTGACTACTAAATAATATTTCATTTTTATGCAAAAGATCCTTCAATAATGTCAAGGGCTATCACATGTTTGGATAAAATGACATGTTTTGCAACTCCTTAAAATTTTCACCCTCATAATTTATAAATATTCTAAGGAATATATTTTACGACCAAATCAAAACATATTCCTTGAAAAAGAAATCCAAGAAAAATCTTTTGAAATGCTGAGAGATTAAAAAGAAAAAACAAAGATCAAATCCAGTTGATAATGATCAATCCTTTGAATGATTAAAAATACTTATAATAAAAACATTTGATAATTTGTATTTTCATATTTTTTAAATCGTTAAGATTTGCTTTACAAAATAAAAAATAAACATTATTCCAAAATAACTATCAGAAAACATGAAAGATTTCACATTGAAATATGAGAAAAATATATTTATATCATACCTTTGTTATTAAATCTGAATGCCTGATGATCGAGCGGATGAAAAACCTATAATCTGTAACTTCTTGACCTTTTGCTACCTAATTTTTTTAAAAAAAAGCTTTAAAAAAATTTATACTTTAAAAAGCAATACTTATTTAAATCGATAATAAAAAAAATAGAAACCTTAGCTTTGCCTAAATACAAATGCATTTTCTGATTTGCAGTAGGTATAGCTTCTAAATCATAATTTCGCAAGCGATTGATCTCCAGTTGAAATGCTAAGGCGGGTTCTAAGTGCCTATAAATTTGATCTTCCTCAAACTGTAACACAAAATGTTTTTGAAATTACAGTTTCAAGTTTTTAGAATCTTATCATAAATCTATATTTACAAAAAAAAAAGAGAAAAAGGGAGACATTTTTACTTACGTTATCTCTAGCTCGGTAGGTAAAATATTTCGGAAACAGTTGCTGTAAAAATATACCAGTTATAAACAGACAATTTGATGTATGCAAGTAACAAGAAATAAGAATTAAACTAAGAATTTGCAGTGTTGAAAATAAGTATATTGAATTTCTAAGACAAAAATGGATAGCTACAATCTCCAGAAACATAATAAACAGTTTTATATTCATTTTATAAGTGAAGTAACAGAAATGTGCTAAAACAAATGCTTCATTCATATTATTTGACTAACATAAGGAATTCGCACATTTCAAACATTATTGCAAGTTGAATAAATAAAGGATTAAATTTAAATTCTTCAAACATTGTATTTTTGATTTGGTTCCTGTAGTGAACAGTGCCCCCCAAATTTTTCGTCACCTCTCATTGATAACTGTTTGATAATTTTACCACAGACCACTGAGGGGGAGCCGATTGTTTATATTTTAGTTTGCATTGCTTTAAAATTTTTTATTAATTGCATATATAAATATGCCTTCAGAATAAAATAGTTACACCAAAAAATGAATATAAAGTGATTTGACATAAAATATAAAGTAATTTCTATGTACAGTCACACAAACTCGAGATAAATACACTACACTAAATAAATGGAAATACTTTAACTTTTCATGGTTGGCTTGTAATGGTCCATGGACCAGGGGTTGGGGACAGCTGATTTAATGGATTAATACAGGGGTGTTAAACACATGGCCGCCAGTACAAAAGTTGCTGCCCGCTGACTCCTTTTAAAAATTTAAATATCTGGTTTTTAAAATTTTTTTTATTGAGAAATTTGAGTTGAGTTGGTATGTATAAATCTACAATATGTTTGCCTGTTACATGTTCTTGTTTTAAAAGAAATATTTTTTGATAATAAAATGGTTTTAAGATTAAAATATGTTTTTGATTTTATTATATTCTTAAAAAATATTTGATTTTACTATATAATAAATTACTTTTTTATTAAATTCTGAAACGCATTATGCATATTTTTTATTATGGATGGGACACGATTCTTTGTGTGTGCGACTTTTATTTCTCTACCTCCTTTTCTGTTTGGAGTGTCCAATCAGCAAGACGCAATCAGAGATGTTTTTTAAAGTTTAAAAAATATTCAGGACGATTAAGATAAAGGATAGGTATACTTAATCATTTGCGAATGAAAGCACGATCAAATTTCAACAATAAGTAAAGAAAGATCAATTCAAAAGGAATGCCATTATTTCAAGAAAAAAGCAACTATAATATTTTTTGTGTTCAAAGTAAGATTCAAATATGCTAGATACCTAAAAACTGTTTCAGTTGCTATGGAATATATTCTTAAAAGGCACCATGACACAAATCATGAAGCAAACAATGACTTAGAAAAACTTTGTGAAGACAAATTGTTCGAATTGGGAGATCAATTCTTCAAAAACAATAAAGCACACTTATTAAATTTGTAGAGCACTAGGAAGCTACTGTAAAAGTTATATATTATTAAATTTAATCTCGTAAGCAGATCAAAATCATTTACTGAAATGGAATTTATCAGTTATTATTTATTTAAAACAGTGGAAGTATTATGTCAAGCACAAACAAAGCAAATTAAAAATGTAAGTTTAAGTCAAAATATTGTTGGTTGAAGACTTGAGAGAAAATAGCCAAGAATTTGAGAAATCAGCATAATTCAATAATATCAACATTTCAAGCCTACTTTATTACAATATTGATGAAAGTACAGATATTTGAAATTTCGCTCAGCTAGTCGCTTTTTTTCATAGATGCGATATTGATTTAAAAATAAATGAAGAACTTTTGGAAATCATTTATATTCAAAATACAACATCTGGAGCTGATATTTTTAATGTACTTATGGATGTTTTGAAGAAATATAAATTACCAATGTGGAAAAGTAGGTTTGCCTTGCATGATGGTGTGCCTACCATGATCGATAGCACTAAAGGAGTTGTAGCAAGATTAAAAGAAACATGCAAACAGCATGGCAATAATAATTTTGAGGATTTTCATTGTATTATACACCAGCAGGTACTGTGTTCCCCAGTTTTAAACATGTAACATGTTTTAAAAATAGTCACCAAATTTGTAAATTATATTCGAGAACATAAGACTTAATCATTGTAAATTAGCTTCATTTTTGGAAGATATAGAGAACGAATTCAACGATCTACCATATTATATGGAAATTCAATGGCTTTCAAATCATAAAGTGTTAAAATGATTCTTTAAATTGCTGGAAGAAATTATAATTTTCTTGGAAATAAAAATATTATGAATGTGCTGAATTAAAAGATCGACAATGGATAGAGGACCTGGCTTTCTCAGTTGACATTATAAGCCACCTTAATCAACTTAATTTTAGGCTTAAAGTAAAAAATCATGCTGTTACAACTATATATGATACTATTAAATATTGTTATTTTGAAGAAAATAAGTAGAAAAAGAAAACTTATTTCACTTTGATGGCTGTCAATATCTGTTGATTAAATTCCATAAATTAAAATTTACAGAATACACCCAAAAAATTTGTTTTAAACGAAATATTATTGATTCTAATTTTAAGGCCTGTGAGATATAATTTCACCCTTTTAATTTGTCTATCGATATGGAAATTATCGTCAAAAGCTTACAAATTAATTGAAAAACAATGTGACTCTTTGTTGAAGCAAAAATCTATGGAAGTTGGAATTCTAGACTTTTATATACTCTTATTTATCACAATATCTTTTTTCTAAAATGTATCCTTTGTTATGCGAATGACTATGTTTGAAAGCACTTATTTATGCTGGCAATTATTTTCTTTAATGAAAAATAGCAAGAAATCAGAAAGATAAGATTAACCCCAATAGACATATCATCCATTTTAAAAATTACATCAGCTCAGAATTTTTAATCAAATCTTGATGACTTGCTTTGTGAAAAAATTGATGTCAAATATCTTCTATAAAGTAATGTTAAATTAATTTCTTAAAAAAAGGTATAGATTAAGTTTAAAAAATAACATGAAATTAAAACGATAACATGTGTATAATACAATACATTGAGCTTTACATTAATAAATGCATAATACATTATAAAAATCTTATTTTATTGATTTTTTGAAGATCATAAAAATGAGGCCTCCAACTTATAATAAAATACACCATGGGGCCCGTAATATCATTCAAGTTTGACACCCCTGGATTAATAAATTCTTTTCTGCATATTACAAACACGAAGAACATATTCATCAATTTCACAATTTCTCCTTCAACTTTGAATACTTGAAGAAAATCGAGTCATTAAAGAGGAACTCATTCTCTAATGTAGTTAAGAACATAAAATAATTGTAAGGAAATCAGTCAATTTTTATTATTATAATAAATAAGTTTTTCAACTATTAATTTAAAACAGTCCAAAAGGCAACTTAAAATCTACAATATTATTTAAAATTAATAAAAACCTAATTTTAATCAAATATTATGGGATGTTTAAAAAAATTTTACTGCAAAAATTATGCTGAACTGAAATAAACAGTACTTTAAAAAAAAAAAAATAATAATTTTGTGCTTTAAAAACACACAAAAAAATACCATCAAACAGAAATTTAACACTAGAAGCATAAATTATTTTCTCCATACATTTTAAAAATTAAATGCAAAAAATTACCCATTTTTTTTATGAGATGAAGTGCAAATAACACAAAATGTATGTAACAAAAAATTGTGTATATTCACCATTCATCTATGATTCTTTCCACTTTTCTAGTAGGAGATGAATTCCCACATACAGTGGTGGCCAAAATTGTGGACGTTTTTGAAAATTGTTGTGTTTTTTAAATTTGCTTGCTTATAGAAAATGTTATGTTACACAAAATGGAAAGTCTTTTATATCATTTTAAAGAGAATTTAATACTAAATTCAATACAAAAAATAAAATTGAATATTTGCAAAACAAAAAAAGTTATGCTGCAATAACTATCAAAATAGATACTGATGATAGAAGTGGGTTATCAGTATTTTGTGGGATAGCCTTTACTTTTTTTATTACAGCTTCACATCAATGTTTCATTAAGCTGAAAATAATTTCAAGCTCTTCCTTCATCATTACATGCTGCTAGGAAACATTTATACCCTCAACTAGTTCTCTTTTATTTCATGGATTATTTGAACAAGAATTTTCAAACAGTGCCACAAGTTTTCGATATAATTGAGGTAAGGACTGTTTTCTGGCCAGGACAACAATTCAATGATCTTAGAACGATACCAGTCTTTTGATTACTTTATTGTATGGGGCAAGAAGAATCTCGCGGAAAAATAAATGAATTGTTATTGGTAAATAGATCCCTGATGGAAGATAGAAGTTTGGGTTCTAGAATGATGTCAATGTATTTTCTGGCATTCAGTGTTCCGTCAATGATATGAAGGCGACTGATATCAACAGCTGATATACATGGCCAAATCATAAAACTATGTGGGCAATTCACAGTTGCCTTGATGTAGTCAGGGTGTAGAACTTCTATTATTCTACATCTTACATACAATTGGAAATCACTACTGAATAATGATAGTTTCATCGCTCCATATAACTTGTGATAATTAATCCAATTAATGTGTTCCTTTGCCCACTGTAGTCCTTTTAGCAGTTCTGTAAACTGAAGTACGGCTTTTTTTGTGGAATTCTACCTTTTAGTCTTATATCAGCTAATCTACTCCCAATTGTTTCTGAACTGACAGAAACACCAGCATCATTCAGATAATTTCTGATGACTGTTGACGACATTCTTTTATCTTGCAGACATGGTATTTTACTTCTATCATCAAAAAATGTGGTGCACCTTTTTCAGCCTTTTCTTGCTTTATTTTTTTATAAATTCGTCTCCTGACATCTTAAACAAAACTTTCAGTCTCCAGATGTAGTAACTAAACTACCAACCTCTTGCAATTTTAATATAGGAAAGATACCATCTCTTTCTAGGTGTCCAATCTACTCTTATTTGACGTCATTACTTCTTGACAAAATATCATCATTGTCTTGGCCAGTGAGCAGTCCCGACCTCAATCCTATCGAAAACTTGTGGCACCAGTTGAAAACTCTTGTCTGAATGAAATAAAAGGGAATTAATTGAGGCTATAATTGTTTCCTGCCACCATGTAATAATGAAGGAAGAGTTTAAAACTATTTTCAGCTCAATGAAATATCGATGTGAACCTGTATTAAAAAATAAAGGCACTTACTGATAACTCACTGCTATCATCAGTATCGAATGTACAGGTATAGGACAAAATAATAGGAACACACATTTAAAAATGAGGGTCAATCTTTGACCATCAAATAAACGGCCACCACGTGTCCCAACAGTATGTGACATAATGACGGTAAAAGGAAAGGTATGTTTAGCATTGGGCACTGTGAGAGTTGCATGAAAAATTTCTGCTTTTAGAAAAGCATCAATATATCCAACCTCTACGATGAGAAGAGAGGCATGATAGTTGGAGCTCACCTTGCTGGAGTACGTGAGCCCAGAACATCCAACCTTGTAGGTGCTTGAAGGACCACTGTGTCAAGGGTTATAACAGTCTACACAAATCTGGGTAATGTGTGTTTTGAGAAGCACAAAAGTGGGCTAAAGTCGAAGTAGAAGGACCATGATGAACAGGTGTTGAAGAGGATGGTTACCCCAAAACGCAAGATTACACTGCTGCAGATAACGTTCGAGATGAATACCCACTTTCAAAACCCTGTATACATGATAAACATTCAACTGGAGTTGCATGTTGCAAACATTCATGGCAGAGTAGCTATTCCAAAACTGTTAGTTTTGCCATGGAATGCTACAGGGTGCCGAGACCACCTAAACTGGACACAACTGCAATGGGAACAAGTCCTCTGGTTTGATGAACTTATGAATCCTCATTTACCTTATTTCAGACCACTCTACGTATGTCTGTTGAACACTAGCAGAAGCACTTTTAATTGATTGCCAGGCTCCAAATGTGAGACATGGTTGGAGTTCTGTGATTGTGTGGGGTGGAATACCTTCTTGTGAATTGGGGCATCTTGTTGTCTTGAGAGGGATGATCACAGGCAACCATTATCGAAGATTCTTGCGCATCTTCACCATAATCTTCAGAACCTCTCTCTGAGGGAATGTTTTGTGTTCCAAGTGGACAACGCCTATGTTCACATGTCTCACCTTGTTCAAACCTGGTTACATGTGCATGATGATGAAGTAATGCATCTAACGTGGCGTCCCCAGTCACCTGAACTGATCATTGAGCATTTGAGGGGTTTTTTAGAGAACAAAGTCTGTGCTGGTTTTCAACTCTACACATACTATCTGACTGCTCTGCACAAGGAATAAGTGTGAATTCCAATGCGATATACAGTGTTCGAGACCTTTATTTGTCAATCCTGCGTCAAATGTCAGTTGTCATTCAGACCAAAGGTGGCCCAAACCCTTACAAATAAAGATTTTTCCTTCTTTCATAGATATTTCTATTATTTTATCATATACCTGCATATCAGTCATTGTTGCAGCTTAACTTTTTTGCACTGCAAATATTTGTATTGAATTCAGTATTAAATTCGCTTTAAAATGAAATAAATGACTTTGCATCTTGTGCAATGAAACACTTTTTATAAGCATATAAATTTAAAAATTTATCCACAAACTTGGCCACCACTGTAGGTATAAGTGGGGAAACTTGGAGTGAAGATTGAAGTGGCCCACTTATCCGATAGGACAGAACCCTCAACCTTCGGTTCCGTAAGCACGTAAAATAATTCTAGACTAAAATGATCACATTAGTCTGAAGGTTGCAACTGGCTAGAGCGACTTTGTTAGCTGTGTCAAGTGAATCTGACAAGTTGGCTGTGTCAAGTAAATTTTGATGAGTTTTTGGTTGCTCTTTTTGTGTATAGATGGTGCTACGACAGTTCAGAAGGTTTCTTTGCTCAGCCAGGGTCACGAATGAAGTGGCCCGAATATCCAATAGGACAGAACCTGCAACCTTTGTTTCTGTAGGAACATAACATACCCCGAGACCAAAAATGACCACTTTAGTCTGGAGGTTGTTATTGGCTTATATAGATACGATACAAGATCCTCAATGAAAATTTTCACTAAGATTTTTCAATGGAAGGATTTTGCCAATGCAACAAAAAAGAAAACATTCAATAGATGCTAGATCAGAATAGTGAGAGCAAGGTAGAACATTCTGAGAAAGCCAAATTATTTTTTGATAAGTGATAACAGCAAAATGTGCTCAGGTGTTATAAGTGATGGAGGATAACACCACACTGAATGACGACAGGTCTCTTGCAATTTGTTTAATTGAAGAAAGTACAATGTGGCACAAATGGCTAGGTTATGCGACAGTATCTCCCTGTGAATATTATTCTCTGTACATCTCACCATATAATCATTCCACAATTAAATTTACAAAAAAATAAGTTTTTTTATTGGGATTGTAAAATTCCTTGTATAATTAAAAGGATATTAAAATAATTGTGTATTAAGGAAATTTTAAGGCATTAACAAAAAAAAAAAATCCCAAAATGCAATTAAACCATTTAGATGAATGAATTAAAGATTACAGTGAAGAAACAGCTACTTCAGAACAAGTGTGTATTAAATGAAAAAATAAATAACATACTTTGTGTAAAACTATGAATGTTATTCTTCGGAGTTTCTTTTCCATGAAAAGACCTCTCTAAAAGGAGAATAAAATGTACATATGTAAATAAAAACAAATTTTATATATGATAAATTAAAATTCGAAAATAGTTAAATGTTTCTGCAGTAATTACTCAAAGCATTCAAGAAATATTTCTATTTACTCAACAAACTCATATTCACAAAATTATATACTCACATTCTGTATACAAAAAGCAGAGAATTTCTTGGTATAATAAGTATCATCTTCAATACTTTGCATCATTATTGCTACATTTATGATATTTAAAAAATCTTCATGCTGAAAAAGAACAGTACATACAAATTTGCGACCATCTAATTTGTGAATGTAAAAAAAATGCATTTAAATAAATAGAACCTTACAGAAGTTTCTACTGAAACAGAATAAGTACTTGATTCTTCATCATAAGTAGATGAAGGAGAATCATCCATTTTTCGTGCTGAAGCAGCTGTTTCCAAAACTTCCATCAGGTTATGAAAATTGCTAAAAAAATTCAATTAGCATGTTAACATTCTTATTCGAAGAACACACATTCTGCAATGCAATTTATTTTGTCAGTATGTTGATACATTTCAGTGATAAAATTAATAATTTTTTCAAGGTGCTGAAGACAAATGTCAATATACAAACTTGAAAGATCTATTCTAATACCTCAGTTTATTTATAATATATGTTTAATTCATCAAAATATCAATTATTACTAGGAAATATTAAAAATTAAAATTTCTGTTAAGGTACGACTATTGAGACATCGATACATGATTAATTCAGGATTCATAAATCAGTTCATAAATAAAATTCTAACAAAATTTTTAGTTTTCCTGTAATTAAATACATTTAAATATCGATATCTTTTAATTCTTATATTTGAGAATAAATATTAAACTATGTTCTATTTTGATAGCAGCTTCATATTAGTATAAATAATTTATAGTATATTTCTGAAATACTTCTCAGTATTCAATTCCTTCAAAGTAATAAGAATCAGAAATGAATATTGAAAGTACAGATGAATAAGCTTATAGAGCAAAGAAAGCTGTATAACATAAACATAATCTTCAATGGAATTTTACAATTCATATAAAAATAAAATGGTAACATAAAAATAAAGTTAAATCAGAAGACAATGTATCATGACAAATGGTACAACACTGTTTTAAATAAAACAGCTAGTTTTTTTTTCTCTTCAATAATCTTTTTTAAATCTATTTAAATCTTTTAAATAGGTAAATAAAAATGAATTAAAGAAATTCAGCATAAGATAAGTTTCAAAATTCTATTCATGGTAAATTAATCGAAGAAAAAATGCAGCAAAAAATAATATTTTATCAAAAGATCATATTCCGCACATTTTGATATAAGAACTCAGAACAAACAAGTAATATAGAAAAAATTAAGTCAATTCCTACTTAGGACAACAAAATTTCTTATTTTATTTTAGTTACTTTTTATTAAATAATCATGATAAATAAAAATATGTATATACATATGGCAGAGTCACAATATTAAGTGATAAAATAGAAAGCGATTTTCCTTGCAATTTTTATACTTTCCATTCTACATATGGTATTGAACAATTTTTTGTTTGTTTGTTACTATTTATTCATTACCGTACTTTCCTGTATATAATCCGCGGATTATGTGTTAAAAAAGTTTCAAATTTCGTTGTGCGTATTATACGCCGCCGTGGATTATCTGAGAAAAACATTCCAGATCAGAAAAGCTAACAATAAAGTTTTGAAAGAAATGCCGTTTATGTTTTATAAAATAAATAGATGGCGCTTTCATGACTCGGCTGACGTAATTCAACCATAACTAGTTTTTGTCCAATTACATTCAAGAACGAATTCGGTTCCTCGGAAGGAAAAAACAGTTACTAGTCGCTGGCGCCATTTCCAATTTTCTCTTGAATAGACCTATTACGTCCTTTGAAAGTTTTCATCATGTTGAAGCGAAAGCGTGTAAATTACACTGCAAACTTCAAGTTAAAAGCTATAGAGAAGGCTACCGAAGTCGGGAAGCTGCAAGGTTTTTCAACGTTGACGATTCGAATATTCGTTTGCGGAGAAAAAACAAGACCCAACTTCGAAAATTGTGATCGACGTTAAAGAACCAAACATCGTGGAAAACTCCACTGGCCAGAATTAGAGGAAGAAATAAATAAATGGATTTTAAAAGAAAGAGACAATGGGAAAGCAGTATCGATCTTAATTTTTTTGCTGTTAACTTGCTAAATTAAAAAAAAGAAAGATTTTTTCCGAGTGCAAAATGTTTTGTTTAACTCAAAACATAGATGGCAGTAGCAAAGATTATTTTTGTTTTGAGATTATCGTAAAAAATATCATCATACATGTTTAAAAAGACGTTTCATAATAAATTTTGTTTTCTGTACAATTTCTTACTTCTGTTTTTAATTATATTGTGTATTTTTTATCTTATGTGACACTCATTATCGGCAGTTTATATTTTGGATTATTCGCCGTAAAAACTGCCGTGGATTATACGTTTTTTTTTTACTCGGAAAAAAGGGCTTTGCGGATAATACGCCGCTGCGGATTACATGCAGGAAAATACGGTAATTAAATTTAATTATTCTAATAAAATAACATAATAAAAAGAAATCACATTCTCAGTGGCAAAATAGGAAGCGATTTTCCTTTCTATATATGGTGTTGGACTATTATTTTTGTGTTTGTATTAATATTTATTCATTCATATATCACATTCTCAGAAATTAGGCCATCCCAAGTAGGATTCGAACCAACGGCTTTTGGATTAAAGTCCAATGCGCTATCCATTGCTCTACAGGGACACAACAAGCAATTTTCCTTTATATATATGGTGTTGGACTATTATTTTTGTTTGTTATTATTTATTCATTAAATAAGTATAACTAATGAATTAATATTTGAAAAACTTGTATCAACATCGAGTGACATCCACTACAAGTTTAAAAAAATGTATTTGACCTTAAATGGATGAATAGAAAGTATCTTATTAACAAGTGAAAATTTGAATAAGATATATAGGGAGACTGTGAACTAATAGCAGGATTTGAAAAATTAAGAAAAATTGCAATCCATTCAGCTATTCCAATATTGTGTAATGAGCCATTACAAATAACTATCCATTTCAGTACAATAAAAAGGTAATATAGCAAATGGAAAACTGTAAGCTCTTGTTACTCCAGATATTGAACCCATGCTTAATGATCTTGATTAACACTTATATGCTAGAATCTTCCATATTAAGTTTTTCAACAGAATTTGGCCCAGATTTATAATGTACAAAAGCTTCCCAATTTGCACCAAATGGGAAATCAGTCCTTTTTCTCCTCAGCAAATTCTGCAATGTCTGGGTTTTTCCTGTGAGAAGGCTGTTGCTTCCCCCTGCTGTTTTTAAGATGTTGTGGAGATTTAAGGGGTCATGGATCTGGTCTAGTTACACTAGACCAGATGGGGATTAGTTCCACCACCATACACAGAATGAGTACAAGATGCGGAAAACCACAAACCATGTTTAGAAGAAAAAAAAGATTAATTACTAATAAATTACCTTTTGAATGCATCAAAATTTGTGAAAGCTGCTAACAATCCAAAACGATGACAATTCTCATATGCTTCTTTAATATCCCAGCTAGAAACCGATGAAGAATCTTCACTTTTTAAATTGCAGGAAGTAAAATGTAGAGCTCTGAAAATAATACATAAATTGAAAGTAAAAGGGATTATATTAAATATAATAATGCAGATTAGCAATTTCTGTATCAGAAATTCTATTTAATTTTGCATTCAGACAAATTTGAAGATAAAATTTACAGACTAAATTTAAGTAATTAAGATCATGATTGCATAATTTTGATACTTTGATTTTTTTACACTTCTTACTAACAAAATAAAAACAGTTTCAAAATGATAATATTTATAACAACCCGAATAATTAAATCAATCATTATTATGAAATTTATTATCATTTATTATCAAATTTGAAACTATATTTGCTTGCTAAAAGCATTTAAACAAATATAAATGCAAAAAATGTACTTTATGATTCATGTATCAATTTAAAAAATAATAAAATTGAGCATAATTAATGGCTCTACAATCATACATAATTAGAATCATGAAATTCAAATGAATTCATTTACATTAATATCATATCACTTTCTTGAACAATTTTTTAATCAATTGGGCTATTAGCCTTAAAGTAATGAATGGGAATTGTTTACTGAATGTATGATTAATATACGGCATTTAATTACTTAAAATAACCAGGGGGAATAAACATGAGAGACAAACAAGGTTTCTACCAGAGCAGCAGGTTTTATTTTAAAATGAGTTGTAAAGATCTTTATATTAGTTAGACACAATGATTATTTTCTCTTTATTTACTATACAAGATTTTTCAAAGTAGATATTAATTAGATGTGAGTAATACCATTCTGATAGTTAAAAATTACCAGAAGATGATCTCCTTAAATATAAGGGGATTTAAATGCATCCATATATGCACTTTGACTGCACTGGCTCATTTTAAGAAATCGATGTTTTCCCCAGCTCAGGCTCAGTAAAACCATTTAAATTTAACATTTCAGAATTCTTTTGTATGTGTAATGAAAGATTATTAAGTACACTTATACTTTGTAATTCACTTCTTTAAATTCCTTTTTTAACACTCTTTACATTAAAAACAAACTTTAAATTATTAAACACATGTATTTCATGAAGTGAAATTTATTTCATGTCATATTAAATGTATTCAATGCATGCATGCTGCAAATAATAACTGCTTGAAATCAACTTGTATTTACAGCTGAAAGAATTTATTTTTTTTATACTTCATTGCTAATAGTGATATAAATGGTCATTCAAGTCATTAAACAAAGCCTCTAATACCAGGAATATTTGCCATTTGGCCACAGCAGCAAAGCAACAAAAATGTACAGGATATATGAATGACCAGAGACAAATTTGATATGCACAACTAGATCAGGTATGTAATAAATACAAACAAGCAATACCAAAACAATTTCTCATGTGGAAATGTTGATGGAAAGTACTGTCAACTGCTGAACATATACAAGGAATTCCATACATACAATCATGAACAGAGAACCAGAATATCAAGAAGTTTGCATTCAATGAGTACCCCAACACACCTTTGTAATAAACAAAACAATTCTCACAAGGGAATATGCCTGAATAAAACAGAGTGGCAGGAGACCATTTAAAGAGTGCACAATAGTTACAAGTGAAAAATGGTACCATTGATTACATTTGGCAATATAAAAGATCAGTGGACCATGGAGACAAACATCCCCCACTCACCAAAATAAAGCTAAGTCATCTGCTATAAGAAATTTGAGTCTATTCTTTTGATATCCAAAATTTGATTAAAATTGCACTCTGAAGCAACACAAGGGTTACTGGTGATGCACCTTGTAATTATGAATCTCAGTCAAGGGACAAGGATATCTAAGATGGCACCCCACTCTTCAAATTTCCATATTATACCAATGTAGGAACTTCAATGTGTCATAAGATCCAATGCATATCAATTCTGCTTCATGATAGGTCTTAAATGGTATCAGAACTTAAATCCATGATCACTCATCTACTGAGGTCTTGGACATCCAGAGATTACTGATGTTGCAAAAGATACACAAGTAATGCTACTGTGACATTTTATAAAACTTTCGAACAGCCATTAAAAGCTAGAGGCCTGCCAAATTGTGACACAGTGCAGTTTTGTTACATGAAAATTTAAGGTTGATAAAACACACTATACATTGCATTCTTTCTGTTGGAAAGTGTTAAGTCATTTGAGCTCCAGTCCAGATTTATCACGAGATTTCCACTTGCTTGGCTTTATAAGCTTCAGCAATTTTCCTGCAAGCAAGCAGTATGTGATGAGATGTAGTGGCATTGTTACCTTATGAGCCTTTTTGCATTGAAGGTTCAGAAAAAATTGTTCTGGCAAGATAAGTTGTCTATAGAAGCATGGCTACTACTCATTTCCCAGTAATTTTTCAAACACTATAATAAAATTACAAATGCAACAACACATTTGAATAATTTATAATCAGTATATCAGATAGCTTATATCAATAGTAATTCTACATAAACTTTTTAAAAAATCACCTATTTGGATGCGAAGAAGGCAACAAAAATTGAAATAAGGCAGCACATGTACCAGATGGAAGGCTTACATGCCGCAAACAAGTCAGTTCATATGAAATGTATGCCCGCCTCACATAAACCTAATTTTGAAAAAATGCAAAATAATTAACTAAAGCAAATAGGTACACATTTTCTAAAAGTAACGTAAATAAAATGGATTTTTATATTAAAATACACTCATGCAAAAAAAAGACCATACAAAAAGTGAAGTAACTTTCTAATGAAAATAAACATGTAGCATGCTTAAACATAAAGTAATTAAAAATTCAAAGCTGTAAGACACATCAATTAGAATTGCACATTGAATGTAAAAATCAACAATCAGCGCATGTATTCTGGTATACATCGATGTATGGAGTGATGATTCCCGATCGAATTTTACATTTTCTGAAATGTATTCATTAGCATTAAAACATTTTGAGGAGTGAGAATCTGATTGCTTACCATGTCTCATATTTTTAGTGGTGAATGATCTGATGACTACCATGCCAACACAAAAAGATAAATCATTAATAATTACCAGTTGGGCAGGATAAATGTGTGCAATAACCAAAGTTAACACATTCACTGGACTTTAATATTTAATCATTACATACTTAGTGTAGAGAAATTTGTGCAAGAAATTGAGACAATTTTCTTTGTGTTTTTTTAAAGAGTATATATAACATTTGAGTAATACTTTTTCTTCTGCAATACTATTGCACTACAGCAATATAATGATTTAATTTTGTGATGCATATGATTTTCAATTTTTTTTAACAACGTTGAAATCTACATTACAAATGCATAAAACAATTTTAGTAAGATTCATTTTGCCTCTTAACATTTTCAAAGATAGTGCAAATTCTTTCATGAAAGAATCAAACCATTCAGGCTAAAGTAGGAAAAACCCCCAGATTAACAGAAATATAACAATATATTTCTACTTAAAAGCAAAATTAACTTTTAAAATATAGTTAATATGTGTCTTTCTTTAAATGCACCCATTACACCATAACTGATAGCTGGGATTTTAGATAACTACATATTTAAATAGACATATACAAGGCATCTTAAACTTACAACTATACATATTTTAAAAACATTCAAATAAAAAAATTAAAGAACACCAGAGTAAACAGAAATTATTAAAAAATTCCGGAGCTGCTTCAAATACTCCTTTAAAAATCCCTTATACAGATAGGATATATATATAAGTATGTATAAATATACACACATATATATATAAACTGTTTGTAAAAAATGCAACACCATGAAGGAATCAACAGAATTCAATGAAATTTAATGCCCAAACGACGTATTAGTACAAATAAATGACGAAATTTTCAAAGCAAAAAAACAATATTAACTGTCCGAAATCAGTATTTGGTGCAGCCACCACATGCTGCAATAAGTGCTTCTATACAAAGTGGCACAGATTTTGAATGTCTGCTAATGGAAGAGAATTGCATATTGCTTGCATACACAACAAAAGTTAGTCTTTTAAGCTGCCGGGTGCGGATCAAGAGCGAGACACCGGCTAAATCCCGCACGTGCTCAATAGGTGACATATCCGGCGAATAAGCAGGCCAATGAAGAAGTAGCATGTGTTGGGCTGAACAGAGATCTGGAACAGTCTTTGCAACATGTGGGCGTGCATTATCCTGCTGAAAGATAGCTCCAGGGATGCCTCGAAGGAAGGGAACGACTTCGGGCTGTAGCACTTCACGGACGTACCTGTTGCCATTTAGTTTATCCTCAATTGCAAATCGGATAGTCCACTATACGAAATCGCAAACCAAACCATATCTCCAGGTGTTAGGGCACAATGTCGTTTGATAATGCACTCTGGAAGGCAGCTTTCACGGGCATAGCGTCTAACACGAATGCGGCCATCACGGTCCCACAAACTGAAGCATGATTCATCTGAAAAGACAATTTGGTGCCAAACAGCTTGTCAGGCTCTGCGCTCATAAGCCCATTGCAGATGCAGCTGCCACTGGATTGCCATAAGGGTGATCTCGTACAAAGGCACCCTTGCATGCAATCCACGGTGCAGCAGATGTTGACGAATTGACAAAGCCAACATTAGTAGAACTGTAGCAGTAAATTAAAGTGCTGCCAACTGACTGGAGGAAGCTATATGGTCATCCACCGCCATGAGGAGCAGGTGTTGATCGTCATGCTATCATATCACCTTCTGTCGTCCACTGTTTCCAAACTCGAAATCACTGTGGAACTGTTCGCTGCACACGAGCTCTTATTGCACGGTAGGAAAATCCTCCTTCTCGAAGGCTGATAATCTTCCCCCATTCAAACTCTGTAAGTTGTTGGAATATCTCCGTATTTCGTCATGGACGCTTCACACTATGCATGTGTGGTGGCTCTGAAACTTTACTATTTTACATAACTTCCTATAATTGATATTTGCTGTAAAGTTCATTTACTTCCGATGATTCCTTCATGGTGTTGCATTCTTTACAAACAGCAGTGTATATATATATATATAAAGATGCATTTATATACATGTGAAATATATGATACATATTTATACATGAAATATAAACATCTAGTTACTCTTTTGAAGATATTAAGGAATAATTTAAGATT
The DNA here is from genome assembly GCA_019973955.1 of Trichonephila inaurata madagascariensis. Lineage (NCBI taxonomy): Eukaryota > Metazoa > Arthropoda > Arachnida > Araneae > Nephilidae > Trichonephila > Trichonephila inaurata. The sequence continues at coordinate 171,777 of BMAV01005967.1, forward strand.
AAATTCTAGCACCTCCCCTTTCCCCAAAAAACGTTTTTATATCATTCAAAAGAATAATGTCACACCTCTAATGCAGCTCTTTGAACAACACTATTGGAGTGGAAAAAAAAGTCTTGCAACACATCAAATATAGATGTCTCTGACATGATTAATTTTTGCAGATTTTCGGGACAAAAATCATGGCCATACATGTCAATAGCAGACAGAAAAATAGATTCCATCTGATTATGACGTAGTTCATAAGCAGGTTGATGAGCTGCGATGAGAACCTATTTCCAATTAAAAAAAGTAAATGAGTCAGATATACAGGAAAAGTTAAAACATAACAGAATGTTTCGATTTAAATGATTTTTTCAGCATGTAAACAGAACAAACATTTTAAATAACACACATTTGAAAAATTCAAATTTCCTACAAAAATACATATTTATTAATAAAAAAATCATGAAAATCTTTGAGTTGATTATATTATGCTAATAAGTTAAAGAGTGCATATGTATAACAATATACATATATTTTTTTAATATATATATATATATATATATATAACACTTAATATCATGAAAAGTCCTATCTCAACCCTTTATAAAGGCAATGGTAAGAACTAACCATCAACTTCATTAATTTTTAAATGTTGATGGGAAGCTATTTACCACATAAGATTTGTGCTGGTCACATGGCAACGAATTTCTCAATTTTTCAGTCATAAACGCAAAGGACTACATGTTAATTTCCTGTACTATTCCTGATGAAGTATGATTGATTAAAGTTCGTGACCATACATCAACTTTACAAATAAAAATAAACATTGCCATTTATGCTTTCCTAAAGCACATGAAAAGAGAACTCGACACAGTTGCGCAGCTTTCAATGTCCCAATGTGTATTAATCCATGTTCTCTAAATTCGCGGAAAGTAATACACACAAATTCTTAAATTTTACAATACGAAATATATCTGATTTATTATTCATTTTGCATAGTTCATTATTTGAAAATTATATTTTATCAATATCATGAAATGTGATATAAATGTCGTACCTTTGAATAGTGGGCAATGAGAAGCACATTTCCATCCATAAAAAAAAAGTCTTCAGTTAATGAAGATTAACGTTGCACTATTCAGCTACTTGAGGGCTTTTGGTGATGGACATCGTAATTTTGAGCCATGGTCAAGTGACAAGGACGACACTTGAGCTGACACAACCCTCCCTAACTTCCACATCACATAAATGGGAGGACATTTGAGCTGCGATAGTTATAACATGCAGTATTAAGCTCACAGTCTTAGCAGTATTAGACTCAAACTCATGACACACAGGCAACGAGTCTGTTAACTTGACCCCTAGGCTGCCAGGGTCACGAAGAAATAAAAATGGTCTTAAAAATCAAATTAGTTTTAGGTAATAAGCTAAATGAATTCCTTTTATAATCAATCTCAAAAATATTTTAACATTAGTAGGAAAAAATGGCCTTATAAAGGGTTATATAACTCATACCATGAAAATTAAATACTTTATTAAGACAAAAAAAAAGTAGTGATACTCATGACAGCTCTACTTAAAAAACATAGTAAGTGAATAATAACATCCTGAAGAAATATAAAATCATTGTTTTATTGGTTTGTGAATGCTACACTTAACCAAACAGTCAAAAAATAGCTGGAAACACAGGGTATCCCATGTTTTCAAATTGCAACCTACACAGTGTGTCAAATTTTAAGACTGGGTCTAAAAGAAGAAATTGAAACAAGATTATTTCTAGTTTCGATTTTTTATTCAAAATGGGATCCTAAAGTTTCAATGCACTTGTTACAGCAATTTATTAATGAATTGAACACCTGTTGTAAATCACTTTGCAGAACAGCCTGCAAAGCATGTGTCAGAGCTACTTTTATGGTCGAAATATCCTCAAAATAACACTTTTAACTTTTGAGAATAAGAAGTCACAGGGTGCTAAATCAGGTGAATACAGTGGATGATTCAACAAACAGACATTTTTTGCCAAAAATCAACAAAAAATATGGGAGGTGTGACTGGGTACATGGTCATGCAACAAACACTGCTATCTGTCTGATATTCTTGACGAATGTGACTAATTTTGGACATCAAATGCTTTAAAACAGATAAGTAGTACTGTTTCTCCAGTTGGAACAGATTCTTTGTGGATAATACCATTACTATCGAAGAATGCAATGAACACTATGTTGATTTTCGGATGGAACTTTCCTTAATTTGTTGGCATGCAGTGAATTTTGTGACTTCCATTTCACACTTTGTCGTTTTGTTTTAGAATTATATAGAAAATACCAAGATTCATCACCTGTTACAATAGACTTCAAGATGTTTAGATTGTTTCCAGCGGCAGAAATGATATCTCTGCAATCTACACTTCTCATTGCTTTTTGTTCAGATGTGAAAGTGTGTTGAATAAATTTAGCCACACTTACGTTTTGTCCGAATTTTCCTGCAGGATGGTTTAAATCGTTCGTTTGTTGATGTTTAAAGAGTCTTCCATCAATCTCAGTGATGCACAGCGAACATTTGCAACAAAATTTCGCACTTTTTCAATTTCAGGTGTCCTAGATGAAATTGTTTCTTAACAATGTTGATAATCTTCAACCGTCCAAAAAACGTTTGTACCACCCAAAAACATTTGATCTACTTAAACAACAGTCACCATAAATTTGTTTCATGAGTTAGTATGTTGTCCAAGTATTTTTTTTTTTTACCAAGTTTTGCGTTAAATTTAATCACAGCTCTTTGCTCCACCTTAAAAAAATTCACTTATGAAATGAGAACGCTCGTCTTCTCTCTACTACTAAACTGAATGCATACAACTTGTTGGCAGTGTACCAGCAGACCATGGACATTATGACATGCAATTACACTTATGGTGCCATTAGAAACTGCACTCTGGGACAAGTCTCAAAACTTATTTGGCACAATGTGTATATTTAATTGTTTACCCACTTCAAAAAATAATCATTCTTAATCACGAATTATGACAAACTTTTTTTTTAATGTTGCATTTCAAAGCAGCATGAGAGTTATTGCATTATGGTTTTGAACCACGATCAGGTATGAAAAAGGACAACTTAGTTGGCAATCCACTTTTCAAACTTCCACACCCTAAGGACATAGAGTGTTGTTTGATTTAGCATGCATCAATCCCTCCATACCAGGGGTAATATTAGTGTTACTTCTGCTGTTGCAAATTAGATGACAAATGCAGGCTGAATTGGAGTCATCTGCCAAAAGGTTTCTAAGAGCGAGTCTTTAATATAATTCATCTCTGAATATAATGACTGTTAGGCATAGGTAGATGAAAATATGGTTAAAATAGCATGAGCTAGCTTCTTCCAACAGTTGAATATGCTTGGGATCGAATTCCATGATTCCAAAATTTCGTTATTGGCATTTTTACTTATACTGCTTCTTAATATATCTGCTTCAATCAATTCCAACTTTTTACTTATTCCAATAAATTTTTGAATCCATACAATCATTTCCGTTTCACATTCTTCGATTTCCAACCAATCGAATTGAGACAAGTTCAGTTTATCAAATGAAGTCACATCACAGGGTACATAATAAACTTGAGCATTTCCAATAATTTTTTAACTGAACAAATCTCACTGAAAATTCCATGATTGAAGGATCACTTATGCAAATAAATTCAATAAATTTTTCTTCGCCTGGTTTCTCATGTACATCTAAATCTTTGATATTTTTTTCAAGTTTCAGAAGTACTCGTAATTTTTTGTAATAATATCGTTTCTGAAAACATGCAGTTAAGCGTCAAAAGTGTGAATGAGATCCACCATGATGATAATTGTTTTATTTGTGCCTTGAGGCTTTACGTTCAATTCATTAAAATGTTAGCATATGTCTGTAAAAAACATCAACTTTGAACGCAGCCACATAACACCCAACAACTGAGGGTTTTGTTCAATTTTCCCCTCGTTTTGCAGAGAGAAACAGTCTGATTACTTCTAAGCAGTCAACAAACCTTTAAGGTACATTTCAGCGGCTCAACCAACAAACATAATACATTAGTACATTATACATCGAGTTCACTTCTTCCAATGAAAAGCATCAAACTTTTGCTTATTTAAAGCCTGCAACAATATGAGGTTAACTATTTTAGTGACTAATGTCATTACACTATCAAGAGATGGTAAACCACTCTTAACACGCAAGGCTTGTTGGTAAATGATGCAGTAGCATTCAAGAATCTAATGTTTTATTTCTGTTTGAAGTAAACAAATACAGCCATTTTTTAGTCACCATATTAGGTACACCTTCAGCTATTACTGGAACAATTTTTTTCAAATCTATTTCTTTCTCAGCAAGCGAATTTTTAACAGCCCTATATATGTGTCCTTTGCAGCGATGAACGTTATCACAATTAATTCTTCCTTAATGATATTTCCTACACATTATAGTGCAAAAACCACTAAACATGCAGAGTTGGTGACTTCAATAATTTCATTAAGACATAGCGATATAAAAGAAGTGGAGTCATTCATTTGTTGATATGTTACATTTCCAGACAGTTTTAAGATTCTTTTATTGTGTTTCTAGATAGAGGAATATCATTAATGCACAAAATTATCTTATCTTTAAAATCAAAATTATCAAAAAGTGAGGGTGCACATGCTAACCAGGCTTTCTTCTAAAATTCTCCCTCTTGAAAAGATTTAGTGTGTCGAGCAATAACATTAGCAGCCGAGTAACTTGCAGCGCTTGTATGATGAACTTTTGTTAACACATTTAATAACTGATGTTGACTGTTTATTTCTGTCTTTTATTGCACTTGCAATTAATTCTTTTTGATCTAGTTCACTTTTTTAGAAAAAGGATTAGTGATTTGTTTCAAAATGCCGTTTCAGATGTTCCACATACCACTGTTTCAGAATATAAAGTAAACACTGCTTTGTTGAATTTAATAAGACAATTTCCTCGGTTCCAAGTTTTAAATCCTCTGTTACACTAACTATCATGCACTTTAACTTTTTGCTGAGCTAGCCTTGTTAAACAGTTAAAAATCATAAATATAACACAAATAAACTTTAAAAAGACAGTTGTGCCAATGAAATGACTATGCTATGCATAGACAAACTTTACATCAATAGCAATTGCAGTCTATGACGGCAAAACAATAACAAAGACAGTGTGCTCTCCACAACTGATCACTCGCGTTTGTTCGTTATACTTTCTAGTGAAATTTGTTAGTTTGAACTAAAATGGTGGCATGCCCAAAATATTGTGTCACATGCCATTGGTTCACCATCCCTGCTCTATACAATAAATTGTTAGTGACATCAAGAATTGAACCTATGAATCAATAGAAACTATGCAGGTCCCAAGTTTGGGACCATGACAAATTTGCTGCCTCAGTCATCATCTAAGTTTTGAAACTACAAAACTAAACTCAGTGGCACGACAGCCCATGAGGGTCAAGTATAAACGACCCTCAAGTATAAACCAAGTATAAACCAAACCAGTATAAACGACCTTGGACATTGAGCAGATATTCTGGTCAGGTGGTCAGTCTGACACAAAACCCCTAGTGTCAAGTTCCCAAGCAAGCTTGGCATTCATTTATTGACCCACTGAAGGGATGAAAGGCAGAGTCAACCTTGCCCAGCCCAGGATTTGAACCTCGGGACTGTGGTGTGGAAGCGAGATACACTAACCACTCAGTTACTGGCCTTCTTGAAACTACATAATATTTATAAAGTGCTTTTAATATTTTTTATCAAAACACAACCTTTTTTAAAAATACACCTCAGATAAAATTTTAAACCATTTTAATATATGCTTTGATTTACCTGACGAGCACGTAAAGCCACTTTGGAATTTTCAGATTTATTGAGAGTTGTAAGATCATTTAAAATCACACCCAATTCATCTGTCAAACCAGGTTCATGGCCACAAAGGTGATCCTAAAGTGATAATAAAAAAAAATCAGTATTTTAATGCAATTTTTCAATATAAATATAACTTTATCTCTTCTGAATTTCCTTTCATGTACAATAATCCTACATTTTAAAAATGAATTTTACACATTATAATTCCAAAACTCCGAAAGTTACAGAAGGTATTTTGTTGATCTGAATTGATTGTAAACGAGATTATGCAGACTTCAAATTATGCCCATGTAAATTCTTAAATAAAAAAAGTACAACAATGATCAAGAATAAGTTATTTTTCTCACATTTTAATATTGATTATTTAGCAATGCTGCAGTTCAATTTTCATGTCATTTGAACAAGTAAAATGCCTTCTGGATAAACTGCAATAAATTAATCTGCACTGTACTTTATATCTTTCTTTACTTTTAAAAATTCCTTCAAAATCAGAATATAATCATATAATAGTACTAAATGAAAAAAAATCATGTTGCATTTAAAAATCTTAAGCATGTGAAGGTTTTTAAAACATTTATCAACAAAAACAAGGACTTTGATGCAATACTACTTAAATTATCTACTTACATTAATATTCTGGAATGTAATATACTAAAAAATTCCAGTAGGAAATTAATACACTCTTATTATATTGCAAAGTATTTTTAAATTTAGGCTATATATATATATATATATGAAATAATCGTAGCCATTGGTAATGATTACTGTAATAAAATGACAGGGTGTGCCCATTGGTAATGCTATAAGGTTGATCATATTTTAGATGGTTTATGGTATTGATGAGGCAATCTTGTGGTCAGTTAAAATTGGTTTATTGTACATTGAATATGTAGAGACAAGCAAACATATCAGAACATGCATGCTTTACATTTTGACAAGGGTAAAGACCAAAAGCAAGAGGGGAAATAATTCAAATATCAAGTTTTCATATACAGGGAAAAACACGGAAAAACACATAAAAAATACAGTCACATGTTTAGATGAAGGGAATAATTAGTTATTTATAAAAATGACATCACTAATTAAGGAATATTAAATCCTGGTTAGTAAGGCACATTAACCCTTTAACGTTCAGTGGTTTCACACCAAAACCACACATTAAACAGTTTAAAAAAATAAAATTTAAAATTTTTTTGTCCCAATAAGTATTGTTTTCAAATTTTTGTTCTTTTTCCTATCAATAGATGACAATATTACTGCTATATTTAACGATTGAAACCTTTTAAATAGAAAAATATTGACATCTCTTTAACTTTGGTAAATTCCTTTAGCTTTAAAAAATATTTAAAAAATAATCATTTTAAATTATAGCATGAGGTTTTACTATACTTCTTTCTAATTATTAATTACAGCTTCCAGTCATTTTGATAAGTACACAGAAGAGTCGAAAAATGAAATTAAAATCTGTGGTTTCACTCCGAAACCTAACTCCAGTAAGGGACGGTAATGTCCACGAACGGGTCACTTTCACATTCCTCGCCACCTCTCATTGTCAAAGCCAAATATCTGTACCCTCCCCCCTTCGACCTCAATCGCATTCCATGGGTACGTGTGAATAATTTTCCGGCACTTCTGCTGTCTATCCCGACATGGGCCTGAATCCAACATCTGGAAGCTGTAATTCCTAATGTGACATTTTCACTGAGTTTACTTCTGAGATTATTCTTGGCACCAGTACATTTCTATTCAAATTGGCTATGTCAATATGATAGGGAGGGGGGGGACTCAACACAAAGGAGTTATAACTTGTAGTTTCCTTCCTATATATCGTTTGAACTAACAGGTGTCTGTTAGTTGCGAAGAAAATAAGCAGTAGGTAACTCAAAAACATTCTCCGAGACAGTTCGTACGTGTGTTGTCAAAAGCGTAAGGGACACACCACGGGTGCCTTTTATGGAGACACAATGGTCCATTAGGTCAAGTAGCTCCATACATCAATATTGACATATATAGATGGAGTGAGTTCTGCTAATGAGCTGATGTTACAATATTTTAGGGCTATGAGCTCAAAGACAAATTTTCCTTAGGCATTTTGTATTTGGGCTGTACTCAGAGAAGACAGAAATATCAATCCATCGTTTTCTTGTATTCCTTAATATTGGTGATAAGATGTTTTAAGTACTTCTTCGTGTAATTTCTAGTAAATTTTTTTAATGCCAAGAAAAGGATTAACCATTCCAGAAGCTCTGAAAGTATTTCACAACTTACCTTCTAATATTGAATCCGATGAATCATCGCTCAGTGAAGCAGAGGATGTTATGACTGCAAAGTCCTCTTCAAGTGAAAATACCGATATTGATGAGGAAAAAGATGACATAAGTGTGCCATGACCATCTCATATATTTAAAGTTACTTGGAAAAATAAAGCGTCTGTAAAGATCCGAAATATGCCTTTTACTGAACAAAGTGCCTCAAAAAGCCCTCAGATGAAATAACATCCCTTCAAGATCATTCACCAATTTCACCGATCCTTCAGCAGTAGACAGAAAATAAAAAAAAAATAAAAAAGGTGGCACCATATATCTTTTTATTTTTATATGACAATCGTCAATGCATATATTCTTTGGTTTCTGATGCACGGTGTGAGAAAACCCCATACTATAACAACTTGAAAAGTTTTCGGTTAGATATAATATAACAAGCCTTGTGTCAATAGGACATCAAAAATTTTCTGAAAAACAGTTTGCATCTAGTTCTTATTCTGGACCCATGAAACTGAAATTCAGGAAACATACAGTTTCTGAAAAGGACAGACAAAAATGTTGTCCACATTCCAACTAAATGCAAATCCAGAAGATGAGCTTATTGCTATACCAGAGTGAAACCTCACAGAACGAGATGAATGTGCTCTAACTGAGATGTCGGATTATGCATGACAGCAAAAAGTAATGTGATACGTTTTGAAAAATTTCACAAGGACTGGAAATTATATCTTTTTTAAATTTTCTACATATATAACATTTTTAGTTATAAGTTTGTATTTAACTTCTTTTAATGATTGATTTGCGCTGTGAGTGTGTATCAAGCTATCTAACATATATATGTTTATATTATTTTTAGTATGTAATGCAAAATATATGAAATTTTATGTCCGAATTTGTATTAAAATTATAAAAGTGCAGACAAATTTAAAAAAATAATTAAAAACTTATAAAATTATTTTTCTTTAATTAATTCAGTTAAAATATAAAAAAATTATGGCCTTAAAATATTAGATTTCTTTTTCTAAATAGTCTCTTGGATTGGTTAGTTTGAATAGGAGAAATGGACCGTTTCTGTTCAGTGGTTTCACTGTGAAACCGTTAATTTCTCGAAATTGAAAAATGCTAAAATTTTTTTCTTTGTATATTTATGATCATCATCATGTCTAATAGTCATTTTTGAAGTTATTTTGTTAATTTTCAAAGGGAATATGTAGTGAACTTTAAAGGGTTATATATATATAAAACAAGTAATGATCTTAGATTTATAGGCGATTCTAAGAAATGCATAAAAAAGGCTAAAGAATCTAATATCCTAAAGAATCAGTAATAAATATACCAATATAATGTTTTTGACGCTTTAGAAAAAAATTAATTGAAATGTGTTACGAAATAGGGTATTAAGATTTACAAATTAGATGTTAATAATAAAGGAGATTTGAATTATGAGTAGATATCAATTTAAGGTATTATATATATATATGTGTGTGTATAGGCAAATTTTTTTACTTTTATATCATCTGATTAGTTTTCAGAAGTATTATATTAGTATAGTTCAAAATTCTTGTAATATATAGAGTGAGAACTATTAAAAGACATTATATATATATATATATATATATATATAAAAAATAAAGATAAAGAAATTCTGCTACCAAGGAACTATTACTCCATGCTATTGTTGTTGCTGCTGTGTCCTTCCCATAGGGAAGGAATGAAAGTTTCCAGAGCCTGAGACAGATTGAACTTCTTTACAATAGATGGCGACACCCCCTCCACAATTTAGACATGGAACTGGAGGGGAGGGAAGTATTCTCCAGCCCCCTGCACCCGTGGTTTCTACTGTGACCGCCCACAAGACTTTCGGACCCCCTAATTTAATGAGCATGTACTCTGTGTGTACTCTGAGGGTATTTGGTGGCATCGGGCATCAAACCGAGGCCTTCCGGTCTGGAGTCCGATGCTCTAACCACTAGGCTACCCACAGCCCACTACTACACGTCCACTATTACTTCATCAACAAGATTTATGTCCTGACTGAACTACAGCAATCAACAAACATAAAATGATCAATTTAAAACATTGCCTCAAGCTCACATTGATAAGCCCATAGGAAAAATATGTAGTACCTCTCATACACCACCCAGTAGCCCAAGATCATTTTTAAATGCAAATAAGATATGAAATATAAATATAACAAATTTCAAAAAATTATACACCAATAATACATATAATCAAATTGTGATCCACATTTGCCCTTTGAAGTGCAGAACAAAATATAAACATTACATCGCTGAAGTAAATAATTTGCTTAATAAAATAGTATCTGGTATCTAAACATTGGGAAAAAAAATTATATATACATATTCAAAATATAAGCGGTCAAAGTTATTAAACTTATTTTATGTTACTGATATGATGCAAAAAAGAACTTACTATTAGTTTTATGATAAGCTGATTCTTCTTGATGACTTGCAAATGAGAAAAAATTTTAGCAACGACAGTAGCCATGTCATCTTTATGTTTTTCTCTAAGCAGTGTTACACATTTATCATAATGCCCTACATCAAATATTAAACATTATTTTGAGTAATTAAAAAAAATTTAATTTTAAAATAAATACACAAGAAATAATTTAAAAACATACACTCTAAATATACCGTGAACACTGAAAGGGACCAGATATTAAATAGATTCTAATAAGTATATACACTCTCATAGGCATTGCAGAAAAGACGATTTCAACAGCCAAATAACATTTTTGGTCTACTTTCAAATGTTACATATTTGACAGTTTTTTAAAAAATGTAAACATATACTACTTAAAACAGCGGCTTCAAATAACTTCAATTATTTGATAACTTACGTCTGGAAATGTAACTGCAAGTCAAATTAATTAGATAAAGACTGTGAATTTAAATTTTTTCGTTAATTAATAAAATGTCATCTGATGAGGACGACCGAATAATTTAGATGCGATTAACAGTGTTTCTCCAAAAATAAGATCTGATCCTATGTTAATTTTTACTGTAAAAGATGCAATAAGTTTTATTTTAAGAAGATGTCTTATTTTCATGCAAAATAATTTACAATTATTCAAAAACAATTGTGGTGGTGTCTTCTGGAACATTGAAATAAAGTTTGTTGCAACTTGCATCACTGAAGGCTGCCAGTCATAAAGTGTTCCAAAATTTCCTTTATTCATATATACTTGAATAACTAATTTTCAAAACTGTATTAACTAAAATACATAGCTCAATATTAATAAGATTTTAAACATTTTTGATATTACAGATGTAATTTGCATTTTTCATACATAATCTTCTATATTAACTTTAAATACATTGCTTACAAAAAAATAATAAAATTTAAAAAAATAGAACTAAACATATAAAAATTAGATATAATATTAAAATTAATTTAAAGAAGTTTTACTTTTTAATGGACTAAATTCAAAAACAAGTGGTGCCAAGCAGGAATTACATAATATATAGATAACATTTACACATGGCTGCGTGTAGCGCGGTAAAATCCTCTATGTACGTCATTGACATCTTGTGATTTCAGTTTATCTTATATATATATATACGAAATAATCATATTTTTGCATTATTCCATCCAGTATACCTATTAGGTAGGAAATAATCTTAGTAACTCTTAAGTAATTCTTGTTTTATTCTAGTTTATTTGTCTTATTAGTTTGCTAAGCCTCTTAAGTAGTTACATGTAGTTTGTGTTTTTATTTCTTTTATTTGCTAGTATATTTATAAAAAGTCCGAAGTATACTTAGTTCTTTTTTTAGTACTTTATTGTATATTTTTACACAAGAATGGCCCACAGTATTGGATTATAAAACTACTCAAAAAAACTTCTCATCGTATGATATTCTACAATACAAAGAGAAGTTTTCTCTTCAAACCTCAAATAAAACATCAGTAAATATCTACACATAATACTCAAATGAATGCATAATGGTTTTATTTCTTTATGGTATCATTTATCAATACTATACAGTTCTGAAATACAACTCTATGTTGTAGAGTCCCCCCCCCCTTTCCATCCATGTTATGCATCATTCCACACAAATTTATAAAATACTTCAAGATAAACCCATAAAGAAAAGATAACTAAAAATTTAAATTTATCCTTATAAAAATAAAATTCACTTTCATTAAAAACAATAAATTGCATATAAATTATTTAATTTACTATAGTATGATTTATACCAATACATTGTAAAGCCTTTACAGATATTTGAAATGAATCTGTAACAAAATACTAGCATTTGACACCTGGATTGTCTGACTTAGTAATTTTTACCTACAAATATTTACATTTTTTTGAGAAGGCGGTGTCACCTTAGTTGGGGGGGGGGGGGGAACTCTTTCATTTTTAAGATAAAGAAATGAATCATATTAAGAAATAGGCTTTTTTTTTAAAGAAATTTTTTGAAGGAGCGGGGGTGGCGAACCTTTAGAGATCCTTGTGACATTTTTTCCTAAAGAAATGTTTATTGCGGCATAGACATGCCATCAAATAATTTCGACTTGTGATTATTGGAAAAATAATAAAACTAAATACTATTAATAACCACTCACAACTCTATTTACTATGCAAAAATTCCTTTATGCACTGTATAGTAGTAAATGTTTTAGTTACATGGGTAATTCAAATTATAAAGTAACATTAGTGTGACATCTGTTGTTGCAGATTAGATGATAAATATCCCAGTAGGGTTGCAAGATGTTAATTTTAGTAGAATTCATGCTGAAATGGAATCATCTGCCAAACGGTTTCCAAGAGAGTAATGTTATTCATCTCTGAAAATAATGACTCGCAGAAAGAGCCAAATGAAAATATGGTTAACACCACAAGCCAGCTTCGTCAAACAGTTAAATGTGTCCGAAATCCATTTTACAGACGATGTTCTAACGGAAACTTTTTCGGAATATTAAAAAAACATCGTTTTTTCGTCTTTACTAATCTGATATTTCTCAATCCACCAAGTTTGAAATTCTCTGTTAATTAATTATTTTGCACTTATTATATTTTTGCTGAAACAGCCATGTTAAATAATGGTTAGGAATCATAAATATAACACAAATAATTTTTAAAATACAGAAGTGTCAATGAAATTGACTATGCTATGCATAGACAAACTTCCCAACATTAGCAATTGCAGTTCACGACATAAATAAGGCAAGACAAAGAACGAGTGTGCTTTCTGCCACACTGAGAACAATCACTCACGTTTGATTGTAATACTTAAATGTGAACTTCGTTAATTTGAACTACAATGCAAACCGTTTTGATCGGTGGCATGCCTGAACCATTGGTTCGCCATCCCTGCTATAGGAAAAAAAAGTTAAATTGTTTTTGCCGATATTTCTCCCATACAGGAACATAGAAAATTTGTTACACAATTTGTTTAATTTAATAATTACAACTTATTTATCATTTATTAACATTTAACTTTAATATTACATGAAAATATTATAAGTAAATAAAGGATTTGAAAATTTTAATTTAAATTAAAAAATTCATTGCAATTTATTAAACACATTTTTCATATTCTATTGAAAGACTATAAATGACATTGCTTCATTATGTACATGTACAGAGTATTTTTTTGAGACATGTATGCCAAAAGAGTTTTTTTTTTATCAGTTTCAACTTCGATTCGCATTAATACGCATAACTTTATTATAATTCTTAAAATACACTCATGGATAAAAAAATTAACACACCAAGAAATAATTGCAGGAATGTAACGAAACTTGGCATGAAAGTACATGTCGGGGAGATATGCAAATGATTAGAAATGCAGCATGATTGCACATTACGTATAGCCGATAGAGGGCGTTTAATGTAGCTCTCCGTGGAGTATAAAACAGGTAACCAGAGCTTGTTTGAGTGTGCTGAATTTTTTATAAAGGAAGAGCTGAAGGAGAAATGCCATTACGCCGTTTTCGAAGACAATATGAACAGCTGTCATTGTTTAAGTGGGGGAGAATCATCGACATGATGGAAGCTGGGTGGTCAGCTAGGCGGGTAGCTCGTCAATTAGGCCGCTCTGATTGTGTTGTGAGGAGGTGTTGGGACCAGTGGATCGGAGAGATGTCATTTACACGAAGACCAGGCTCAGGACGCCCTCGACAGACCAGTCATCATGAAGACCGCCACATTGTAAGAAATGCACGCGTACAGCCAACTGCTTCAAGGCACAGGTAGCTCCTTCAATAGGGGCCCCTGTGTCTTCTAGAACCATGCAAAGGCACCTGGCTGAAGAACATTTGTGATCGGGGTGCCCATTACATGTGCTGCCCTTTGACACCCCAGGTTGGAGTTGTGCCACACACGAGGAAACTGGACTGCAGAGGAATGAAACCAGATCATCTATAGCGACGAATCCAGATTCAATCTCAGCAGTGATGACAATCGTGTTCGTGTGTGGAGACCCCGCGGTGAACGCCTCAATCCTGCCTTTGCTTTACAGCAACACACCGCTCCCACAGCTGGTGTGATGGTATGGGGTGCCATAGCGTACAATACACGATCACCCCTAGTATTGATACGTGGCACCATGACAGCCCAGCGGTATGTCCATGACATCCTGCAATCACATATGTTGCCACTCATATAATGGCTCCCAGGAGCCATTTTTCAACAAGACAATGCTCAGCCTTACACAGCAAGGGTGTCACAAGACTGTCTCTGCATTGTTACTATCCTTCCTTGGCCTTCCTGATCCCCAGATTTGTCTCCAATCGAGCATATCTGGGATCATTTGGGATGGCGAGTTGGGCATCTCACGAGCTAGAGGTAAGGTTACAGCAAATATGGAAGAGAATGTCTCAAGACATCATACAGAACTTGTATGCCTCAATGCCTGATCGTATCGCCTCGTGCATTCGCATTAGAAGGGGTTCAACGGGGTATTAAATCGTCTCTTCTTTTGCCTTTTTCTCTGAAATAAATTATCATTTTTGATTTTCTAATCATTTACTTATATCAAAGTAGTCATTACGTATGTAAAATTTCGTTTCATTTTGATGACTCCTTGGTGCGCTAATTTTTTTGTGCATGACTGTAATATAAAACTATAAAAATTCTGAAGATATAGAAGGATCTTTCCAAAGATTATTTAGTAGCATTTCAAATCCACAAATGTATATTATATATATAATACAACTTTCACTCTATACTAGTAAATAGTCTATTAATTTTATCGCTATATATTAATAGTATTGTTGTATTTAATTTGGTAATAATTACATATCTATAATATTTCTTCATTTCCCTATGACCCATTGTATAGGCAAATTACGGGTGAAGGTTGTCTAGTCACAAAACATTGTTTAAACCTGCAATCTTGGTTCCTAAGGTCAAGAGTTTTCAATTGTATTATTGTGGCCAATATTTGTTGACTAGTTATACTTAGGTTTAGGTTAGATTAGGTACTTTAGGTTGGAAAGTGAAAGGAGAGGAGGACTGGAGAAGAGCAATAAAAAAAAGGAAAATAGGATGAATTTTGTCAGACTAAAAAAAAATTAAGCAAGAAGGAACTACTCAACATCAATACTATTACGTATACTCTGTAGCTATGAAACTGGGAATATGCCTTGTGTTAATTTTAGATTCTAAATTTTACATTAAAAATATTATTTTACTAAAGTTGTGGTGTGATTCACTTTCATTACCTGTTAATTTCAATAAAACTTGGGCTACTACTTTAAACCTACTTTAAACTACCTCAGGGTTGCCTCATCACACATGGAATGTCACGTCTTCTTTTAAAATGAGCAAATACTTAACAATTTCTAAACAAAAAAAGATAACAGATGTTTTCGTCAAAAAAGATTAATAAGATATTTGAAATGAATCTGTAATACAGGCATGTCAAACTCGTTTGATATCACGGGGGCCACATTAACTATTTTACATTAAGTTGAGGGCCGCATCTTTTCAATGTTAAAAAAAATTATTAAAACAGAATTTTTAGAATGGGATTACTTTCTGTATTTATAAAACTCAATGTATTATATATTATACATACATAATCGTTTAATATGTCGTTTTATTTGTTTAAACTATACATGTTTTATACTGTTTTATAAATAGAACAAAAATAAAAATTATACGAAATACAATTTTTAATGTTAATTTTAGAAGATATTTTACATTGTTGTTTTTTTTCTCAAAGTCATCAAAATTTGGTTGAAAATATTGAGCTGATGTAATTTTTAAAAAATGATAAATGTTGATTATTTAATCTCAATCTTTCTGAATTTTTGTTACTTTTTAATTAAAGAAAATGGTTGCTTGCATAAATAAATACTTCCAAACATAGCCATTATACGCATAACAAATGATAACATTTTAAAAACCGATCTACAGATGAATATGTATAAAAATCTAGTTTCTATAAATATGTATTTTAAATATATTATAATACAATTCTAAACATTTTTGCTTCAGCAAAGAATCACAATCGATTCCAATTAATTCCATTTGTAACTTTTCATGAACAATTACAATATTGATAGATAGAGGAGAAGTTAAGAAACGAAATTGTAATTCAAAATCTTTAAAATCAGAAAATATTCAATCAAATTCCATTTCTAAGATTTTTTCCTGTAAATTTTAATTTAAGTGATTTTATTAATAGATTTTCTTGAAGCTTTCAAAGTGAGACAAGTTCTCTCTTTCTGTTTGTAATAATTTTTGTTTGAAAGTATTAATATTATCAAATAGCATTGTAGCAAAAGGAATTTTACC
This sequence comes from Trichonephila inaurata madagascariensis, assembly GCA_019973955.1. NCBI lineage: Eukaryota > Metazoa > Arthropoda > Arachnida > Araneae > Nephilidae > Trichonephila > Trichonephila inaurata. Next base: position 188,689 of record BMAV01005967.1, read on the forward strand.
TTGAAGCTTAAGTTAAGTTGACTTGTAATATCAATTGAGAAAGCTAGATGCTTTACCTAATGTTCATCTTTTAATTCAGAACTTCCATTTTTTTTTTTTGTTGTTTCCAAGAAAGTAATGATTTGATCCAGTAATTTAAAAAATCTTTTTAACACTTTATGAGTCAAAATCCATCGAACTTTCGTGTAATGTGGTTGACAGAGAAATTCACATTCAGTATCTTCCAGAAATGAAGCAAATCCATTGTGCCAAAATCTACATGCTCGAATATAGTTTACAATTTTACTGACTATTTTAAAACATATCCAGTGTATCCAAGTACATGATATGGAATAATACCATGAAAATGTTCAAAATTACTATTACCATGCTGTTTGCTTGTTTCTTTTAATTTTGCAACTCCTTCAGTAATACTAACCATGGTAAGTGCTCTATTTATTGCAAGACAAACCAACTTTTCCAAAAGGATAACTTACACTTCATCAGAATTTCTAAAAGGGCATCCAAAACATGTATTCTGCGTAGTACATGACTCTACTTGACTATAATTCTCGACTATTTCATCGCTTTTGCTGGTAACAGAACACTTAAAATTATACTTTATTCTTTTTTTTACTTCTGCTGAGCATATAATACCGTATTTATAAGAAACAAAGCCGCATCGATTCTAAGCTGATCCCCAAATCCTCAACAAGTTATTGTGAAAAATGAAAAGTAGTGTAAAATGGTTTATCCGTATCAAATTTTACGACATAAAATAAATTTAAAATGATAACTAATAAAAAGTGAACTATTTGTTATTTTATCAGCATCACTAACTTTTAATTTTGTACGTAAACCCATAATTGCTCTAAATACCCCATCCAACACATTTCTTTCCCTTCGATTTTAAGTCACACTAGATTTTCAGTAGCACTAACATTGGGAAAAAAGTGTAGCTTTAATTCCAGTAAATACAGTAATTCCTCCACTTTAATTAAGCATTCACTAACAAATTCTTCAATAATTGGTTTTGATCTGCTTGCGATTATTAAAAGTGATAGTATATAGTTTTTACAGCAATTGTATTGTCTTCAACAAATTCAAGTGGCCGCGGTAGCCTAGTGGTCAAGGTAACAGACTCAAGTCATGAATTCAAGCCTTGTACTGCTGAAGATATCGCAATGCAGAAGGGATTGATGCACGTTAAATATGTCAAGCCTGAAACATCTTCCCATGGGTGTGGTGTGGATGTTAGGAGAGGGGAATACCAGCTCACAGGTGTCCATCTCGTCACTTGACCATGGTTTAAAATTGCGAGGTTTGGGGCCAAACTCCCTCAAGTAGCTAAACAATTCGACGTAAGCATTCACTCACTCATTCAACAAATTTAGTGAATACATATTTTACATTTTTGAAGAGTTGATTTCCGTTCCAACAACCGATTTTCATAAAGTTTCGCAGCATATTGGTCATAGTTTGTTTTTTGATTTGTGTCATAGCGCTTTGTAAAATTATATTCCTTCTCAACTGAATTACAGTTTTCACATATCAGGCACAATATTTTATTCTTGTTTTGGGTATAAAAATATTGCAGAGACCATTTTTCATGAAAATTACGATTTTCATCTTCAGTTTATCTTTTCTTACTCTGTTCTTGAAGTTTGATTATATTTTTATTAAATAACTTTTTAGCTTAATATGAACAAAAATTAAAATCCACTTTTATTCACAAACGATTGAGTAAACACTGCACTTTGTCTTGGTCATCTTGGGGGTTTTAAATTTTAAATAAATAAATCTTTAATGACTTCTGACCTCACGCTATATTCGCCTCTCACCGATTGGACACTTCAAAGAGAAATAAAAGTAGCACACTTGATGAATCATAGTGCGATCTATAGTTAATAATATGCAGAATTGCATTTAAGAATTTAATAAGAATTAATTTATTATAGTAAAATTAAATGAAAAAAATTTAATAAAATTATTTTCATTTGAAAGTTATTTCTATAGTTAAATAGGATTTTTTTTTAAAAAAAAAACAAGAGTAGATAACAGTTTAATATGTTGTAAATTAAAAAAAAAGTAACAGAAATAAATTTTAAAATTAAAAAAAAACCCTTAAAGATTGACGCTTAAAATTTTGTAAAATGTCTCCATGGGTCGAACCTATGTATTGGCAGGCCGCATGTGGCCCACGTGTTTGACATGCCTGCTGTAACAAAATAACATTTACCATCTTAATTGTATTACTTAATTAGTAATTAATTACAAATGTTTTAAAACTTTTTTTAGAAACGAATATCTCCGAAGTTCAAAAAAGAAAAAAATACTTGTTCACTATTTAGTTTAAAAAAATGAATCATATTAATAAATAATTTTCAGAAATAATGATTAAATTTTGATTGTTTATTACACAAGTTATTTCTTGTATATGTTATTTAATTACATATAAATTGTGTAATAGTGCGATTTATGAAGACTGGACCTTTCTGAAGTACATGTTAACTTGCTTCTAGAAGCCAGTATAGACAGAATATTAGTTAACACAGAATGTTTTGATTACGAGAATTACCTTTTGGTGAAAGAGGGTTTTTTCCTTTACAAATGAGAATATGCTATGTTAATAATCTATACATTAAGTTAACATTATTATATAAATTATAAGTTCACAATTTAATTCTCATTTTTGTAGGCAACTCTAAATTTAAATTAAATTTTGTTTTTTAATTAGTATACATTACTAATCTTTAATTGTTATATACATATTATTTTATGCCTTGACTATAAATTTTTATTTTCAAACAAATGATAGTCAAACAAATATTGATATTTATTATCAAACGACAAAGTAATTCCAACACATTAGAAATAGAAGCAATATTTATTCTGCAACAGGGGTCAGCAACCTTTTAGCCATGCCATGCCAAACAAACCTACCAATATGATTCAGCATGCCACACAATAGGACACTTTTGAAACAATTTGATTCCTGTGATAATTCAGGAAGAATTAGAGGCTAATAATTTAGCTTTACACTTTCATAATACATTAATTTTGCATCATTTAAAGATATTTCCTAACATAAAAATAAACAGCATAAAATATAACTATTTCTTTAACAAAAATAAAAATTAAAATTGTACATATATTATGTATATTTAACATTTTTATTAAAATAACAATGTAAAATATAATTATTTCCCTTCATTATAGTTAAATAAAAAAGATAAATAAAATTTTTAATGCATACCTAGTGCTTGAACCGCTCTACACTTTCATATCACAAAATCAGGGGTATAATGTGGGACTTTCAATTTGACACGATTCTGAGCATTCAATTGTTAAATAATTTCTTTATGGACTCGAAATGTTTTCATATGAGGAAAGATTTACTTTGATATGCAGAATCAAAAGGGGACAGCACAGTACATGCAATTTTCTCTCTTCAAACAATTAAATCTCTCCAGCACTGGCATTCAATAATTTACAAAATAGCTGTAAATTTATCGTTAGAGTTAGCTTTCAGATTTTTTCATAATTCTGTAAATGTCCTTAACAAATGTCCATTACAAATTTAATAAATTTCATCGACTCAAAAAATTGACAAATTTTTTAGCCACTGAAAATTATACCACGTGCCATAGGTCGCCAACCCCTGTTCTATAATATAGTACTGATGCTAAACCATTGAAAAAATATACACAAACTAAGGACACTTTTTTTATTTTTAACTTTTCAAAAGATTGATTTATAATGCAGTATTAAGGGAATACATCATTAGAAAAAAAATGAAATCATTTAAAGAAATTTAATTTAATTTTTTGTTTTAAATGTTTTTTATTTATTGAATTACATATAAATTGCAAAAATAATATTTATCAATAACCTATAGACTGTTCTAAAATACAATTTAAACTTGCAGAAAAATTTTAAAGAATTTTACTTCATGAAGCCAGAGTTTATAAAATATTAAAATTTGTGAATATGAAAGATTTTGTTTAATAATTAAAATTTATCCTTAGATGAAAATGAATTTTATTTTTACAACATGATGAATTGTATACACAATAAAGAGAATTCATTACAATATATAAAATTCATAGAATATATAAGATTGAAAAATTGTTATATGTTTATTGTATTCTATTTCTTGAAATAACTTATCTACAAAAATTCCTAAGACAGTATTATCTTTATGGACAGTAAGATTATTTAGTACTATTTCAAACATGACAAGTAATATTTATAAAAATGTCGCATAAAAATATTCATTTGATATAAAATTAAATTAAAAATTTATCAGATATAAACCAAACAAATATTTCCCATACAATTTAAATAAAATAATGAATAACATTAAAAACTTGGATATATCCTAACAATAACCCTGAAATGGATTTTCAAGTACAGCAAAAAAAAATAAATAAATTATACAAGTATTAGAAAATAACATTTAAAAATTAGGCTATTTTTTTTCATAATTACTAGAAAAAATATACTCAATGTCAAAAATTTGCTAAGAAATAATTTCAATTTCAAAGAATGAATGAATGTATTTCAGCCCATCTGCTGTGAAGCACATTTTAAATTGTAAAAATAAGGTATATTTAAAGTAAAAGCAACAAAGCAGGAGAATGTTGTGTTTGACATTCCATAAACGTTTCTGGTAGTGTAAACTTGAACAAAAGAATGATAGACTATACAAAGTATGAGATTATTTGTTTATGTTAGGCAGGTGAGTGAGTAAGTGAATATTAACATCGCGAGAGCTTTTGGCGACAGACCACGTAATTTTGAACCATGGTCAAGTGACGTGGACGACACCTAAACTGGCACCCCCTCTCCTAACTACCACACCACAACAACGGGAGGACATTTCAGGTCTCAACAGGTGGCGGCGGTAGCCAAGTGGTATGGGTATCGGATCGTGGCTTGCCTTGTCACGAGTTCGAGCACAGTACCACTACAGACCCGCCGTGTAGGGCAGCGATACACGTTAAATCTGTCGAGAGACGAAACATCCTCCTGTTGGTGTGGTGTGGTAGTTAGAAGAGGGGGTGCCAGCTCAGGTGTCGTCCACGTCACTTCACCATGGTTCAAAATTACAAGGTACGTCGCCAAAAGTCCTCGTGTAGCTGAACAGTGCGACGTTAATATTCAATCATCAGATCTCAACAGATTTAGCATACATCGCTGCCCTACACAGTGGGTCTTCAGTGGTACTGGGCTTGAACTTGTGACAAAGACACAATACAACTTAGCTACCGCGACCACTTATGTTAGGCGGGAAACGTGCGAAAACATCTCGCATGATCATGATGTCACATGAATTTAGTCCATTATCCAGAGAAAAGTGCATTTAAAAAAATCCTCTCAATTCAAATTAAAGATTAATAAAATCAGAAATTATTTCTAGCACAAAAAAATTAACAGTACTTTTTTTTACAAAAAAACTCAATTTTCAAGAAATATTTTCTACATGTAAAGAAATTCATATTCTTGTAAAAAAATTTTTTTTTAAAAAAAAAGCTATTTTTGCAAATGTGCAGAATTTTTTGAAGGAATATTCCTAGATAGGAAACTCATTTCATTTTATTTTATCATCATCATACAGTTAAATACTGTCAATTCTCTCAAGTACTCGAACATCACACATTCACAAAAAATTTTAACATTATATAGTAATACAATATATGACCAATCTTTGAACAAATTATACTTTTGAAAATAAAAAGCAGCAGATTTACTTCACAATACGATAAAAAAAATGAAATACTTTTTGATTTTTAATACTGAGAAATATGCTTATTTCTTTCATTAAATAAAAAAAAAACCTTAAGATTAGTTCTTTTCAAGAAAACCACCCGGAAATACTGTTTAATTTAAACCTGTTACAACCTTTCTCTAAAAAAAGACCTTAATGATCTTCAAACAAAAGGACTTGATACAACAGAAAAGTTTTCTCAAGAGTACTTGGCAGTTGCTTACACTGACGGTCCCTCAACAAAGACTGAGTTGGTATTCCCCTTCCGGAAGGCAAGAAACAAGAACACATTTTTAACACGGGTGTAATCACCACTAACTTAACTAGCAAAATCTTAGCAATTAGAGAAGCCCTTAACATATACATGACTGACTCAAAAGCCAGAGATAATTCAGAAGGATTGATAAGCCTTTCAGATTCTAAATCGACCTTAGAAGCCATTATAAACAGAGAGACTAACATACCCTTCTTCCTAAATTCCCAACTCGAGCATCTGAATCACAAGGGAAAATCCTGTGTGCAAACAATGGATACCAGCACATGGAAGGTATAATGAATACCTGCATATCGAAGGAAATTAGTGTGCTGATTCTTTGACCAAAGATACCAGAGACCATGGCCAACCTTGTACCACCATCACACTTGCTGATGCAAACATTGTGATCAGATCTAGACTTTTACCCATTCCTTTAAGAAATCCCTGATAACAGACTGATTCCCCAAGAATTATAACATGCACAATCGCAAGATTAAGAACTTGTCACTACAAGGGCATAAAAATTCATCCTGATGAAACAAGATCTTATATACAGTGTAAAAACCTGCCCACAAATCCAATCGCTTGCACCAAAACAAATCTTCAAGAGCCCAGCTTTCACCCCAAGAGCACTACAGCTCGGTCTAATTCCTGTCATAGACCAAATGCAGGAGATCCTCTATAGCCAGGCCACTCCAGAATCTGCAACCACAGTTGCTGCCAAATTCGGTGGAACCTCGTGTTCTTTTATATTACTTCTACTTGCCAAATCCATAGATATAAGGTCAACAACTTAGTCATAAATAAACAAACATATTGATGTAGTTATATTTACATAATGATTTAGCAAAGATATAAAAAAAATTGACAGCATTTTTGAGGGGCATAAAAGAGACAGTTTAAGGCTGATAACTCAATTATAACATGCAAAAAATATTAATAATAGTTTTAGGACTATTAATAAAATGCAACAATTTATAAGGGGGAAAAGAATGCATGAAAGCCAAGAAAAAAATATACCATTTTGAAATTCATTTTCAACTGATAAATACTGCCTAAGAAGCTCCTGTACAACAGCTTTCATTCGGCCACGAATTCCATTCCTATAGCGCTGCACGAGCTGTACAATACCTTGAGTGGTCATAAAGAAAACATCACGATCTGACCTTTTTTGAAGGGTTGCAGCATAGCTATCAATCACACTAGCGATCTAGAAAATAATTTTCATTCCAATATATAAAGAGTTAAAAGCCTCAAAAACAAAAATCATTCAATCATCATAAGAAAAAATAATACTTGTTGACTTGGAAACTGAGCTAAAACTGAAGTAATGTTACTTGAATACATAGCCATTAACTTTTTTATATGCTTCTCAACATTTGGAGGAATTCTTCCAGATATTGATGATATTATATCCTAAAAAAAAAAACAATTTAGAATTAACAAATGTAACAAAGAGTACAATCTATATAAGACACAAACAGTTAAATTACTTAATATAAACAAATACAAAACTACATTCAATTATCATACCCACAATAAGAAAGGCATTTCAAATCAAAAACTTAAAAGCTTATCTCTTTGCTCACCGGAACAACATAATTTCAATGAGCAAAAATTTTAAGCTAAAAGCATGCTAAACAAATTTTGTGTAAATAATTTGTACTTGGATGTGTAATGCATTTATTTACGTTCTATTTATTTTATTTCAAAATTGTACTATTCACAAGCAAACACCATCCCTTACGCTATAGTGGCGATTCAATGAGAACTTGGTGAAACCTTGGCGATAGAGCCAAGTTGGCATCATTAACGAACATGTTGGTGAGTTTGGGACCCTCTGGATTCTTCTAGAAATTAGTGGATTTCTCCACTAATTTCACGCTATATGACACGTGTGGATTTTTCTGGAAGTTTCCGCCGGGTATATAAATAGAGCAGTGCTAGCCGCATCAAGTCAGTCTTGATTCGACCAGCAATTAGTGAGCATTGTTTTGATTACCCATTAGCTCGGCTGTGCTTGTGAATAATCTTTTACATACGTGTATTTTAAACACTGATAATTGTGTTTGATTGCTGTTGAAGGTGTGGAGACCTTCTGAGATTTACTCTGTGAATATTGCTGCGGAATTCTGTCTTTCACAGATTGGATTTTTGATAATAAATTCGCATGGCTTTTAAAAAATTGTTATTTTTCTTTGTGACTGTTTTGCATAAAATCCTCGAACCCGGATCTACGTAAGTTTGGTGTCAGAAGTGGGATTTTATGCCAATAACACGAGCGATGGATGAGCAACTGAAGGCTCTGTTGGAAGGTATCAATGCCTTGAAAAGTGGCCAAGAAGAGACCAAGGAGAGAATGGAGAATATGCAGAGAAGCCAAGAAGAGAGAAAGAATAAGTTAAAGGATAAAATGAAGGAAGGTCAAGAAGAGCTGAGAAATACTTTAGAAAAAAATTGATAGCGTAGAAGAGAAAATATCATTGAAAGTTCAAGAAAAGATTGCAGTAGTTGGAGAAGAAAGTAGAGCAAGTTAAAGAAAGAATTGAAGAAGTGGGTGGAAACTTTAACCTTGTATCACAGTGAGTAGATCTTAAAAAGAAGCTTCTAGCTAGTGGGAACAAGGATAATGAAAGAAAGTTTGTGCCTGCTTCACCAGTACCTGTGCTTACCTCACCAGTGTCAATGAAACTGTCCACCTATGAAGGAAAAACCAATTGGGAGGTGTACAAGACGCAGTTTTCCATAATTTCAGACGCTAATGGATGGACCGAAGGGGTCAAAGCATGTCAGCTGGCAGCATCCCTTAAAGAAGAAGCTGCTGAAGTACTGCAGACTCTTCCTGACACAAGAGCAGCTAAACATGAACTCCCTCTTTAATGCTCTGGATCTTCGGTTTGGCCAGAAATACTCCAGACTACACACGCCTGCAAATGAAAAAAAAGACTCCAGAAAACCGGAGAAAGTTTGCAGGAGTATGCCTCCGAAACAAAAAGGTTCAAAAACTTAGCTTTCTCCGATTACCCAGCTACTGTGCGAGAAATAATTTCTTTGCAGTATTTCATGGACAGACTGAAGGATGGGGAAATCCAGAGGGCTATAAGAATGGCAGATGTTCAAGATCTAAAATCTGCCCTGCTTTATGCCCTGAAATAGGAGGCCGCCAATGAAGCCAGTTGCAGAGACCGCCATTCCATCCGAAGAGCTAGAGTGACTGCAGATGCACCCAGTGAATCTACATGGATGAAGGAGATAAAGAAATTGAAAGAAATTCAAGATTTAATGGCTCAACTTCAAAACCGGAGACGTAGCATCAGGTGTTGGGGATGTGGTGAACCAGGGCATCTCAGAAGTAAATGCCCCCGAAATAATAAGAAAGATCGTAGCACCAAGTTTTGGGGGTGCTGTGGAGCAGGGCAAAGAAGAAATAACTGCCCTTGAGTAAATCAGGAACATCTGCACCGTGCAAATGTAATCGAGTCTAAGGAAGTGTGTAGAAACCGAAAAGGATCAGCAGAGTGGGATGGAGACGTCTCTTCGAGAAGACCTTGCCCGGAGAACAGTAAATACTGCTCAAGAATCGAAAAGAAATTTGGCATAATAGATCAAGTAGTCCGCCAAGTTACGACGCCATCGACATCAGAATTGGACCGGTGGAGTGATGAGAGCCTCCGAAAAGATCAACCGGCTGATCCCAAAAAAAACCCAATAGAATTCAGACAGTTGTCAGATGAAAAGCCCAGCTGGCTAGACATCGCCCCTTTTCATCTTACAACGAAGCATTACTGGACTCTTTGGGACTCTCTCCATCTGAAAAATTGTGTTTTATATCGAAAATGGAAACTGGTGACAGAAAAACATTCAGGTGGCAATTAATACTCCCAAAGACAAGAGTTTCAACAGTCCTTAAGGAACTCCATGCCAGTCCAACTGGAGGTCATTTTTGTGTTACGAAAACCTTACAAAAAGTTCGTGAGTGCTTCTACTGGAACAATGAACGGAGTGACGAGGAAAAATGTAATAGCACATGTTATCCCTGTACTGCACGTAAAGGGCCCAGAAAACGCACTAGAGGACGTCTGCAGCTGTATAATGTGGGAGCGCCTTTCGAATGAATAGCTTTCAGCATCCTAGGCCCACTTCCGAGACCATCAGATGGCAACATCCTGGAGGTGATGGACTACTTCACTAAGTGGCCTGAAGCCTATCCTATTTCCGACACCAGGAGGCCTCGACTGTTGCAGAGGTTCTAGTTCAACACTGGATCTCACGATTCGGGGTCCCTCTACAACTGCATTCTGATCAAGCGAGAAACTTCGATTCTGCAGTTTCCAAGAGACTGTGTGAAATACTCAGCATCGACAAAACCCGGACAACAGCTTTACAAACTCAGTTTGACTGCATGGTAAAGAGGTTCAATCCAAATCCATCCTGAACAGCCTTTCTCTCCTGGTATCCATTAATCAAAAGGACGGGAACAAGAAATTGCCCTTTTTCCTGCTTGCCTACAGGAGTGCCGTTCATGAGACCACCGGCTATTCCTCATCCCAGATGCTCTTCGGACGTGATCGTATATCTGCAGATCTTATGTACAGCCAGCCACCAGATGCTCCCTTGGCGCCTGAAGAGTATGTTGAGAAACTCCAGGCTCGGATGGAAGAAATGTATCATTTAGCTAAGGATAGAATCGGCATGGCTTCCAAGAAGATGAAGACCCGATACGAAGCTAGAGCAACCGGACACAACTTCCACGAAGGCGACAAAGTGTGGTTATGGAATCCGAAACATCACAAAGGACTCTCTCCAAAGCTGCAGACCAACTGGTCAGGTCCTTACACAGTCCTAAAAAGACTGAATGACATTGCAGATACAGAAATCACCACGCTCAAAAACCGAAGGTAATACATTACAATAGGCTAGCCCCTTATCTCGGCCAAGATGAATAAGATCCTTAAGTTCTCAGACCATGGTCATTAATTATTTTGTAAATAACGTAAATTATTTTTCTTTTCTAATTCCTTAGTTTTATTTTAGTATTGTAATTCATGTATTTTGAATTTATTTGCTTTGTATATGCTGTTGAGTATATTTGTTACTTTATATGTGATTATTATGAGAGTAGTTTGTCTGTAAACAGACAACTCTTACTCAAGGATTGTACTGCCCGGGACGTGCAGTCTTTTGAGGAGGGTGCAGTGTTACGAATTTTGTGTAAATAGTGTAAATAATTTGTATTTGGATGTATAATGCATTTATATTACTCTATGTTATTTTTATTTTATGTTAAAATTGTAATATTCATAAGCAATACTGTTCCTTACGCTATAGTGGCGATTCAATGAGAACTTGGCGAAATCTGGGTGATAGAGCCAAGTTGGCATCCTATTTAATGACCAAGTTTGCCGCCAATTTGGCAACCATTTTGGCGAGTTTGGGATCCTCTGGATTCTTCTAGAAATTAGTGGATTTCCCTACTAATTTCACGCTCTATGACACGAGTGGATTTTTCTGGAAGTTTCCGTTGGGTTTATAAATAGAGTGGTGCTAGCCGCAACGAGTTAGTCTTGATTCTGCCAGCGATTAGTGAGCATTGTTTTGATTACCGATTAGCTCGGCTGCGCTTGAGAATAATCTTTTACATATGTGTATTTTAAACACTGATCATTGTGTTTGATTGCTGTAGAAGGTGTGAAGAGCTTCTGAGACTTATTCTATGGATATTGCTGCGGAATCCTGTGTTCCTGTGTGATTTTTGATAATCAATTTGCATCGCTTTTAAAAAAACTGTTATTTTTCTTTGTGACTTTTTTGCATAAAATCCTTGAACCCAGATCAACGTAACAATATATATAAAAGATTTTGAAAAAAAAATTATTTCAACTTTTCAAATTATAATTAACAATTAACTATAAAAGGAGAGAAACATTGGATTATCTGGATTACTTTCATTTTTAAATTGAGCAATCTCAGTTCACAAATACTAAACAAATTGAGGGAAACACATTATAAAATCAAGAGGAAATATTAACTTACAATAAGAATATAATTAGCATGTAACTACTACATTTAATTATAATTATACAAGTTTATTCAATTATTACCCATTACAAGACACCAACCAACCACTATGTTTGACGGTTTTATAAAGTAAGCTTATAAAAAGAAAGTTGCCATTTACTCAATGACTATTCTGTAGTTTATTTTTAATGCTTTTATATACACAGAGATAGAGATATATGCCTGGCCTTTAAAACTGCAACTCTATGAAGCAGAGCAAATAAAACTTTACTTATTGTATGTATATAGCATATGAAGGAAGAAAATAAATTTGTAGGCAATCTAAGGCATGCAGGATCTGGAAATTAGAACACAAAGCTGCTGCTTTTGGCAACTAAAACCACCCTAACCACATTAGACAGTCAAACTGCACTTGGGCAACAGATATGGGCAAGTCATTCTACATATATAGCTTCAACTCTACGCAACACTTCATCTACTACAGTGGCTGGAGAGCATTGGGAGCTGTATCTCAGCAAACCATGAGTGAGAGATTTGGAGAACCTGCAAGCCAAGGCAACATTTAAAACATCCTCTGTGTCGAAGTAGATCAGAACACGACAAGAAACATGCTACATTACATTATCTTGCTCAAAGATGTCTCAGAGACCTTGAAGATAGGGTAGACAAAAGCTTCAACCTTTTTGTGATGGTCAAATTATATGATCACTCCATATGCAAGTCTCACACAGATGGTTGAATCGTATATACTCGTTTGCATTCCCTGTGAACATCTCTCAAAGCCAAGTGCCTTTTTAGTTGGAACATTTAACAAGCATTTTTTCTTACCACTAGATGTGATCTTATGTCAGTTTGATTATGGAATATTTCGAGACAGGAGATTGTTAACTTTCATTTCCTAGCAGTTTTTTTTTTAAATTTTTTAATTTGTTTCAGAGTGGATCAGTTGGGCACTCAATCGATGCACCTGATGATTCAGAGTACTTTTATTATTTTTTTCGCAGCTATGTAGTCTTTTAGGCTTTTATGCATACTTCATTTCTTATTTTGGAAAGCCTTAACTCCAGATTATGGCAAAAAAGTATTATTTATTAGAGAATTGTTGGGAAAAACCTAAAAACCTTAATTTGCTGTTGTCTTGTCTAAACAGTGCTGAGAAATAAAATGGTGCCAAAGGCTTCCAAAATGACCCTTGCTATGCCGACAACCTATAGCGAATAAAGCAGTTGATAGATCATAGGTTTTAGGCCTATGTTGTAGAGTTTAGCCAATATAGAAGGACAGTTAAAAAATATGATTAGGAAAAAGTTGAATATCAAAACAGTGAGGACCAGTATTGTAATTTCTTTGGCCATCAGGGGATATATGTGGCAATTTTAAAGTCTTTTACGTCTGGCAATGGTGGATGAAACTACGTTGTTACAATTAAGATCTGGAATGAAGTGCTTTTTAATTGGATAGGAGGAGAGTTTATGTCTGACTATTGCATCAGCATCAGTAATGGTAAAGCTATCAGAAAGTTGAGGGGAATTTCGAGCCTCCTTGGCAAGGTTTTCAGCCTGCTCATTGCTGAAAATGTCTACATGGGCTAGTATCCACTACAAAGTGCAAGTTCTTTGGGCTACAACTACTCTGTTTATAAGTGCAATAATATTCTAGGTCAATTCAGTGTCGCCCCTCCTGAACACCTGGAGTGCAGACCTAGAGTCTGAGAACAGTAAAATGCCACTGAAACTCTGACTTGCCCTGTTGTGGTAGTAATCCAAAACTCCTTTAATGGTAATAAGCTCCAACGTAAAGTTTGAGGAAATTTTACCTGTGGGAATTCTATAGGATTTCCCCATTTTGCTGAAGGTGAATTTCTTTCCAAATTTCATAGTCATGTTGTAGAGTTGAGGACTGTTTCATTCTGTATCTCTGCATGTCCAAGCCTTGAAATTTTTGCTGGAGATATGACAGTATGCTAGGCCTCAAATTTTGTTTGCAAGTCTTATGGTAGGCAAAAATTTTTTTTTCTGGTATTTAAGGGGATTATGAGGAGCTACATTGTTTCTGCTTAAACATTATTTGTAGATGAAATAGCTTCAATAATGATTTTGGATACTCTGTACTAAACATTATCTATCATATCTTTTGTAGAAGAAGCTGGTGCACAAATGGAAGCAGCATATTCTAGAATTGTCCAAACAAGGCAGACTTAGGTGTTAAGGAGTCTTTGGACTTTAGCCCCAAGATGTGCCACATGGTCTTTTAAAAATATTTAGCTTTTTAAAGCATTATTGGAGATCTGCAAGATGTGAAAATCTCAGTTTTGCAGCAGGAGTTAGTTCAATGTACTTTCGGTGTGTGATTTGTTTAATTACAGAGCCAGATAAGTTTATTATAGGGTGGAAAGTATTTCTCTGTTTCCTGTCAGTAAAAAAAGATGCAGAAATTTGTCTCATCAGAATTTTTAGTGAGCTTAAGATCCCTAGTCCAAGTTTCAATGCCTTCCATGTAGCTGTTTAGAATCCTTTGTGAAACATAGATGTCTGAGTGTGTATGCCAGACAGCTGCGTCATCAGCATAGCACACCACTTTAGCTTCATTTTTGATGTGAGGATCAATGATATTCAGGTGCAGGAGGAGAAGAGGGCTGAGTCCCTCAAGGGAGCCTGTAACCTCAAGAGGGCCCATCCCCAGATGGCGAATAGGGGAACGCTTCCATTGGATCTTCCTATGGGTGGTAGTAGGGAAATAAAATACTTTCTGTGGACCAACAGGCAGAAGTTTAACCCCTATGGCTCTGGTAAATTTGATTTTCATGATCAGTGCAATTTTGAAAACCTTCATTTAAAAATTATTTATTTAGTTGTTTTTTTTTATTATTATTATTACTTTTCTTTTAATTAAATTCCTTTATCTTTGTTCACACACAAACATGCTAGAAAACAGGAGAAAATTTAAGCTAGCTTATTTGCATATATACATGAATCATAGTAAAATTTTTTGTTTATTCCTGCCACCAAGTGGCAAAGTTGTCTATAAAGATTGTATGCCTGCGATTCAATAGCATGATGGGTCAAATGTAGCCAAGTATGTTGATGCACTTACCTCATACAGCTACAAGAGTAGCTGTTTTTTTTTTTAAAAAAAAACTTTAAGATTTTATTTTATTTTGATTAATATTTACTTTATGATTCATCATCATTTTCAATTACATATAAGATAGATGAATATGTTGTTGCTACTAATGCCACCTGTATGACGCTGTCAGATCGAAGCCTACGAAATTCATCATAGCAAAAGGCTACAAGTACACTTGTCATTAGCTGTAGCTTTGAGCACCATGCAGGTGACAGTACGATTTGGCTCAGTTCTACCCCAATTTTGAGGGAGAACGTCCTGGAGGTGGTCAAGGGCCTCCCCTCTCTTTCCCTTCACTCAACCGCATGAGAGGCAGCTCAACGGCTATTTAGAGTATCCCCATGCTGCAAAGGCACTATACATTTACAAACATCCATGCCTTCTCCTGGATTTGAATGCAGGCCCTATGGCATAACAGTCAGTGTCACTAACCACTATAACTGATGGGCAGCTAAGCTCAGTAGCGGCATATTGGGCTTCCATGCCACAGGTCTGGGGTTCAAACCCTGGGTGGAGCAAGGTCGACTCAGCCTTTCATCCCTTGAGTGGGTAGAAAAATTGAGTACCAATTTGCTCTTGGGAATTAAATAATGAGGGGTTTGAGTCAGACCGACTACTTGGCCAGAATTTCTGCTCATGCACCTCAACACCTAAGGTCACTAAAACTGAGATAGGTACAGGATGCCTTGGCCCTTCCTGGGCTGTTGCACTGCTAAGTTTAATTTTTGTCAATGGCTATACACCACTTCTTGTTCATGTGTGTGTGGATAAATACATTAACATGTCATAAGTTAAAGCTTATGTAATATAAAATGGTACCAAACATTCCGACACAAGAACACGAATCCTTTTTTGGAATTCATTTTTCGAAAATTAAACTTTAGCAAAATCCCTGAAGTAAAGGGTCATTTCTTTTCGATTCCATCCCATCCCTAGAGAATGCTGTAAACAAAGGCGTCCCTTTGTGAAAGGGTTAAGATCTGGGAAATGTAATGCTAGCTGATCAGATTACCAATGACACAAACAACAGGTGTAAGTATTGTGCATCCAATGGCTGTGCATATCATACCAGGTGCAGGGCACATAGGACCATACCAAATGCAAGCAAGTCACATGCATTCTCCTTGGTGCTTCCAAACACAAATAAACCCTTCATAAAGCTGCACACGGAAATAAGACTCACCACTCCTGTATCCAGTTGCCATTGGGCATACTACTGCTGCTAGATTCTATACTGCAAAGGAAGCTTCAAAAAGTCTCACTGTGTAGACAATTCGTGCTTCTGCAGATGTCATCACACTGTCCATGGAGATACCATGGGCTTACTTGCAGCATGAAGGGTAACTCAAGGTTCATGATGTGGCTGGATATACAATCCTGCAAGAATGACTTGACAAAATCTGTCCTCTCGAGTGTTCGTGGCAGGAGACCACCAAGATCCACAATGGTGATCGGCATGACCCTTCTAACCCATCGATTCCAAATTTGCAAGACAGTCACTGGAATCTTACTAATGCAAATAGTAAAATCACAGAATGATAAACCATTCTCAATAGGCTGCTATCGAATTTTGACATGTGTAGGTAGCTAGTTTTTTATGAGGCATAACATGATCTTCTCACAAACAACCAATATTCAAATTCGATTAATAAATGAGAAATCTGTATCATAACTTCCTTTTAATACAGATTTTGAGGTCGTTTTTCATTCCTACACCTTTCAGTTGCATTTAAATGACAATCATTTGCATATATAGATAAATATAGATTTCTCAGTGTCTTCTTTTCAGGTAAATTTAACGTTTGTATCATCCCTTCTTCATGATGCTGCAATTTTAATAGCCAGCAAAGTATGTATATATATAACAATAATTTAATAAATTGCTGTAATTTTTACAATGCTTCATTACATGTAAGAACTAGTAATACAGTACAGATCAAAGTGGACATAAGAGGTGCATTCAAATTCCAAGGTCTCCAAACTTTTTTCTCTGCAGTGAGAGTAAGTAGAAAGATCTTGATGCTTTTAAAATTTGCAGGAAATATTTTGTCTTTAGTAAGAGATGGCAGCACTATACTGTGAACGGCATAAATACCATGAACGTTGGCGTGAACAATGCATCATATACTTAAAATGACAAAGCTCAGTTAACAAGATCAATGTGTAATCATTCGTTTCTCCACTAGCGGGGGAAACACTAATCAAAATTCATCGCCAATTGAGGAAGACGTGATAAAGTCATAAATGTTAAAAATGTGCCTTCGTGGGAACAAAAGCTTTAGGGTCAAGAATCGGGTAATAATGAACCAAAGCAGCCTCGACCATAAACCAGCGTGAGGACAAACAGAAGTCTGCACAAGTGGAAATCTCTAAGCAGATGTTGATGCCTGATGTAGCCACGAAGGGTGTTTGATTTTTATCCATTGTGATAATGGATGAGATGTGGATTCCATTTTTTAACCCCAAAACGAAACACTAGTCTTCACAATGGAACCCCACTGATTCGCAACTGAAAATATTTCGAATTGTAGTCTGTCAAAGTTATGGTGACCGTGTTTTGGGACAGCTAAGGTGCCCATTGTGCTCCAAAGAATAAATCTGTTACAACCAATGCATACCAACAAGTTTTGTGAACAAAGTTCCTTCCGAGAAATGACCAAATCAGACTGGACAGATATTTATTCATCAAAACAATGCTCCTGGCTCACCGGGAACTCCTAATTCAGCAATTGCATCAAAATAACATTGAGGTGGTTTCCCATGCTCCATATTCACCAAACCTTGCTCCTAATGATTTCTGGTTTTTTCCAACCATGAAGGACAGTCATTTCCTAACTGAGCTGCCATTGCTTCAATGATTTTCCAGTGGCCAAAACATACTCCTTTAGAAGAGTTCACAGTAACCATGGAATCATGGTGCTGATGTCGTTAAAAATTGTTTTGCTTCATAGTGAGAAGTAACAGTACTTACAATTTTCTCTGTTAAGTATTTTGTCAAAAAACTATGGAGACCTTAGAAGGTGAACACACCTCATATGTATATGCATTATACTGTTATAAAAATTTTCAACTTTGTTCACTTCTCAGCCGAGAAGGTTGATCTCTTTGCATGGAAAGTGTCGTTTTTCTGTTCTGCAGACCACTGCTTGCAGGTTGGGCTTTTGTCGCAATGACTCAAAACTGAATTTGAAACAATTATAAATCATTTTGAAAACTTCAAACTTTCAATATTGATTAAGCTAGGCAAAAAATAGTCAAGTGCTAATTCCTCTTCCTAGGTATCCAGACTTTCAGGGGGGGGGGGAGGGTCTATGTTGGGAAGAGTTCAGGTTACCCATACAGGGCTGGAAAGGATTATCCAGTGCATCTGTAGTTGAGCATTAGTGTGATTAAAAGTCTAGTGAAGGTCTGACACGTCTGGTTTACCAAGAGTCAGTTTTTTCTTTTGAAAAGTTTAAGTCATGACTTTACAGAAGAATGTAAGACTTGAGAATTTGTTCCATTGAACATTGCTGAAATCACCATTTATTCACTATGTCACTTCTAAAGGGACAGAAAGTGATGTTGAAGACTGGAAATTTCCCATGATAATCTTATTTGGTGTCTCACACTCCTTGACACACATTAGTTCCAAGTTTGACCTCCTCACAATTTATATGCTGGAATTGTCTTATACCGGACACTTGCTCATGAGAAATCAAATAGCCATTGAACTTCAATCAAAAAACAATGTGAACCTTAACAGGAAGTCATTCAAAAGTGGGGTCCACCAGAGGGTGTTGTGGCCAGAAAGAACATTTGAAGGACAAGAGAGAATACTCTTTTGGTAATGTTAGTAATAGAAAGGAACTTGGGAATAAATCAGTTTGCCAAATGTAACCACAACACTGGTTCTCGTCCGCTCACCGACGTTAAGCATCATCGGGTGTGGTTAGTACTTGGGAGGATGACCAACTGATCACAATGCATGCCGCTGGCATCACCCATGTGGTGACCAGGTGTGAAAGAATAGTCCCAATGTAGCTCATGCATGTCTTAAAAGGCGACTAAAATGGGTACCCAGTGCCCGAAGGTATATAGCTGGTAGGAGGATTATATCAGAGGATTGGTCCTCCAGGTTAAAGGTTGGGTGTAAGGCCAACTACCTTACCCTGTAAAAAAATTTCAGTTCAGTAACCTCAACATACAAAAACTGGTTTGACTCTACCCAGACGAAAAGGAAGGACTCAGAAAGGAAAAGGACTTGAGAATTGGTACTGGGAGTATTCACACCCTGTTAAAAGGAAGTGCACTGAAAAACCGAATTGAGGTATTTGACAACTATGACATTCGATATACCTGCAATACAGGAAATGAGATGGCTGGGACATGATATTATGGACAAAAAGGAATGCAGAATTTTTTACAGGTCAAAGACAAAACCCACCAATTTGGTGTGGGGTTCATTGTGACCAAAAGACTGAGACACTCGGTTTTAGATTTTCAAGCCATTAGTATGAGGCTTTGTAAAATAAGATTGAAAGAGACACTACAATGCTATCTTGATTTGCACTCACGTACCTACTGAAGAAAAGGATAAACCAAGAGAGACTTTTTTTTATGATTTATTTACAAAGAGCTATAATTCTTGTCCACAGCAAGACATGAAGTTTGTAATTAGAGGCTTCAATTCCAAGTTCGAAAAAGAACATTTAATCAGATCCCATGCTGCTGGGGAAAGTCATCATGCTATGACTAATGGAAATGGATGGAGACTATTTGAATTTACTATCTCAGACAATTTAATTATTGGCAGCACAGCATTCCCACATCATGAAACACAAATGTACACTTGGTGATAACCTGATGGCTTAACTCTAAACAAAATAGACCACATACTTGTAGATAGGAGACATCGTAGCAATGTGATAGATGACAGAAGTTACAGAGGAGCAAATATGGATACTGACCATATCCTTGTGCTGCCCAGTCAGATATAGAATATGTAAGAAATTCTATTCTAAGAAAGAGAATCCATGTTTCAAACCAGACATTGCCAAATTGAACGATCTAGTTACTCTTAAAAAGTATACGCTCAAGTTATCCAATGACATACAGCTAGAAAACCAAAACCAAAATTCTGATAATAGTGTGCACTCTGTAAAATAAATAATATTGAGATCAGCACTTGAAACACTCCTAAGACTAAAATCTAGAATAAAAAAATTATTGGTTTGACGACAAGTGCAAAGAGGCTACTGAAAACAAAAACAAGGCTTACAGGATGATACAAAAATACTATACCAGGAAATATGAAGAAAAACATAAGGACATGAGGAAAGTGGAAAAGAAACTACATAAAAATAAGAAAAGAGCATTTAATGAGGAAATTCTAAAAAATTTGGAAAACTGGAATACTCAGAAAGAATCTCTAGGATGTTTTATAAGCCAATAAGTAACATAAGAAAGAAGAACTATCTCGTGCAGAAGTAAGAACAGAGAACTTGTGGGAGAACTCCATGAAATGTATAGAAGATATATTTTCAAGATATGCTTGAAGGGAAAGATGAAACTGGCGACCCTGCTGATACTGTTCAAGAACCAAATACTTCCAAACAGCCAGGAAATAACCCTGTACCATCTTTAGTCAAAGTGATGCTGGCTCTGAAGAAACTTGAAGATAATAGATCGACGGAACCCGACTGTATACCATCTGAACAACTGAAGATAAATGAACTTAGCTTTATAAATGCAATTCATTATATTACGATCAAAATTTGGACAATAGAAAAAATACCCATTGAATGAAAAAGAAGGCATTATCTGTCTAATTTCCAAAAAAGGAGACCAACTTTAATGTCGTAATTATAGGGGCATTACTCTTCTAGATAGGGCATATAAAATATTCTCTAACGATTTGCCTTTTGTTGATAAAGTGATTTGAAATTACTCTAATGTGGATTTACATCCCAAAGATCTACCATACACCAAATTCATGCTTTAAGACAAATCCTTGGGGGAAAACTAAGGGGAATACAGGGGAACTATTTGTAGATTTTAAAGTGGTGTATGACAGCTTTATGAGAGATAAGCTATTTGAGGAAATGGCAGTTTAGAGTCCACACTAAGCTTATTAATTGTGAGATGTAGGATCAAAATCCAAAGTCATCTATTTGAGCCTTTCATAATAGGAAGAGGCCTACGTCAAGGCGATTCCATGGCTTGTCTGCTATTTAAAAAAGTATTAGAACAGTGCATTAGAGAAAGCAGATTGGACTGAAGAAGCACCTTGTGGAACAGGTTGGTTGGTATATTGCCTTTGGTATATTTTTCCATTCCCATTCCATCAAAATCATTTCATTATTTTGGAGCATAATGCTGTGCAAAGAGAAGAGATCGATTATTTAAAAAGCGATTTCAAACAAATTTTAAGAACCCATCAGGTATGCTTAATATACAGCTAAATACTAGCATTCACCATTAATTCTGAAAATACTTTTTCCTATATTTATTCAAACCAGTTATCCTTACCAAGTCTTTCAAACTAATATCATTAATCATAATTATTTTCAAAAATATCGTTTAACAGATTAATAATCATGCTTATAGCAATAAAAACATGTAAACTAAAAAGAAAGATGGGAATATTAAGATTATTATATTCATATGTTAATATTTTTATACCTTAGTAAAACCGTTTATTAAATATTCGAACAAAAATGAAATACAAACTTGCAACTCAAGTAAAGGCAAGCTAGGATCCCTTAAGGTTCGCATAAAGGTATCAACAGCCTGTGTCATTTTAGAGCCAAAATAAGGGTCTGGAAGTGCATAACCAGCTAGTATGTATTCCAGCTCTTGTCTAGCATTTTGAAAAACTTGATTTAATTTATCCCCGTGCCAACTGGAGAAATTATCATTTGGAAAGACACCAGTAAATAGCTGTGCCTATAAAAAAAAATATTAAAAAACCAAGGTATACATATAGAAAAATTAAAAATTTCAAGACTCAATAAAATTGTATCACAAGGAAACATAGGATTTGTAATTATGAACAATAAGATGATTCTAGAACCCAAGATAAAAAAAACTTCAGAGAAACTATGCATTTAATGATAATAAACAAAATTAGAGCAAAGATGATTTAAAATAAAATATTTTTTAAAAGTCAAGCAGAATGTTGAATTCCCATTTAAAAAACAAAACTTCTTATAACATGTGCTTTAAATTGTATTTTTTAAAATTTAAAAAGTATAAACCATTTTACATGCTAACTGAAATTAATCAGTTTAAGGAGAAATAACTGTATATAAATTGACCATCACAAAATTTATTAACTTAAAAAGTATAGATTTTTTTTCAATAATTCTGATTAAAACCACTTTTTAATAAGGAGAATCATAAAATTCTCAAATAGATCCAATACTTGTTTTAGCAGTTCAAAGGGAAATAATATTAAAAAAGGGATAGGAAATAATGGTAGAATCTCATTTTCCCTCAGCATAATCAAAATGATAAAAATGAAATTTATGTAAGTAAAAAGAAACAAGAACTTACTTGTTTCATTTGAGAAGGATCATCCAACTCTAGGCGAGCTAATATAGTGCCAGCTTCTAAAACAGCACCAGGTCGTTTTACAAAATGAATACTAGAAAAAGAGATTGATTTAAAATATATAGCTCTTTGTTATAAATACATAATGCAGCATAATATAACAATAAAAATAATGTTTTCAATAACTAAGCATAAAACTATTTACCAGCCACTCTCATTAATTGTGAGAGTCATAACCATCTTCATCACCTCAATTTCAGCATATGCTTGAGAAGGATAAACATGAGCACCATCTTCTATGAGGTATTGAATTAACTTCCCAGTTGATGGAGATCTAGTATTAGTTATAAAAGTTTCATAAAACAGAGAGTGACTGCAATTATAATTAAATATAAAGGTAAAAATTTTATTCTTTGAGAATTAAGTGTTGACTAACATTTACCTTAAAATTGTAGGATCATTTTCTTTTTCAAACATGCATGTTTGATTTCCTATTACAACCCTATAGTGATCAATTTCTTCTTTCACATATGTGGTATAACTGGCACCATCTACTGATATTAATAATCCCCCATCACTTAGTCTATGAGCTTCAATTTCTTTGTAGGATTTATTTAGAGACAAAAAATATCGATTGGGACCAGATTTGGTAACCTAAAATATAAAAAAGAATAAAATGAAATTACAATAAACAAGGTCTCTTGTATCAATAGTAATACTATAAGTTAAATTAGTTACCTGCACTTTGTACTTTATACCATCATAAATAAGATCGACATCAACCGTATTATTTAAAATATTAGCTGGCAATATTTGACCCCTAAAATAAAATCACAGTAGCTATAAAATAAGCAAAATACATTTAATGTAACACATAATTTAATACATAAATTACGAAGCTTTCACAATGAATGTATCATATATCCATCACAGCAAACATTTCACAACCAGGTGTGTAGTATATGAATCGCCATTTAAATTGACTTTGTGTGAGACAGGACAAGGGTATGACTTAAATTCTTAGAGGAAACATTCAATTAATATTTTTTTCTTGTTACTAGATGTAATCCTAAATCTATCATTGCAGAATGGATTTAAGATTAGAGAGAGAATGTTGACCTTCATCTCTTTGCAGTGTTTTTATTTATAGGTATTTTGTTTTAAAATGGAAGCAAGAATCCTTTAGGGATGAGTAATTCAAATAAACAGAGAGCATGCTCTTTAACAGTATCAATTACAAATAAACACATGCACGCCCAAAATACTTTCTTCTGGGCGATATGTTCTATGTTTTTAGTGTTTTATTCATACCTTTCACTGTTCATTCCTCTTTAGTGTTTTATTCATTGGCTCGAAGGGCCTCAAATTTCATTTAATCAAATTTTTTCCAAAGTTAGGCTTGGCAGCAAGAATTATCAGTCTTCATAAGACAGTGCATCCAGCCTATTAATGTGCTGCCCCAAGAAAGCATTAAGATGATTGAGGCAGTAGTGGCAAAATAGTTAAGAATGAATGAAAATTAAGAAATTCGGCTGTGATTAAATTATTAAACAGAGAACATACGCACAATTACAAGTTCATAAATTTATCCTATCACACAAAATTAAATAAACTAAAGTACAACATGCAATTGTGTAGAGATACAACATAATCACTTTTTATTTTGAAAAAATTGCTGCTGAATTTTAAAAGTATTTTCTTCTGTTTACAAGGCACACATTTTTCTCAAAATGGAAACATCAATTGTAAATTAAAAATAATTCTATATGAATTACCATCTAAAAAAAATTTCGAAATAAATTTGAAGTAGAATTTATTAGTGAATTAAAAATATTAAGGGAAAAAAATTTTAATCATAAATGTAAAGATATTGCTCAATCCTATAACATACCACCTTAAGTAACACAGGAAACAAAACTAAAAAAAAAGATGAAGCTGAATATATATTTTTAAATCATGAAATTTCAAGGATTTTAAGCAAGAATTTTTAAATTTTATTTCTGTATTTGTATAACCATACTACATTAAACAAAACTTTTCTTAATGTTTAATTAACTGCTTAAGGATGTTGAGAAAAAAATAAAGCAGCCTAATAAACCTCACAACTTTATTCAGATTTTTGAAAAATACAAATTTCAAATGATTAATTCCAAATATTTCAGAAAAAATGTGAGCAAATTTTGTTTTAAATGATAAAAATAAATTTAAAAAAAAAAACATTTTTAATAATGCAAACAGTTACTTTTTAACAATAATTAATGAAGTAGGGTCAAAAAGAATGATGGATTTGCATGCCAATTATCTTTTAAAACCATACTTCAATTGACCATCAGCAGTTCAATAGAAAATTATATCTTGGCAGATATTTGTCTGAAACATAGCTTACAAATATTTTCCCAACACAAGATGGAGTTTAATCCGGATTTATAAAGTACCAATTTTTTTTATATATTTTAAAGGGTAAAATTATTCAACAGGAATAACATACGAAAAAAACTATCTGTATTGATAATTAAATAAATTCAAAATGTATACAGATAATGGATTATCATTAAAAATTGTAACTTTTCATTGGAGACATGACTGCAATTTTTTTTTATTTTACAAAAGATGTATAAGTACCATTATTATGCTTATTAGTAAAGCCCAACAATATCATAAAAATTCAAAAGTAGATAGGAACTTCAAATAAATTGCATTCAAATGAAGTAAGTAGCCAATAATTTTACATTTTTACCTGTTTTTTAGGAAAGTAAATTAATAAAAACAGATAATTAAGATACATTATTTTAAAGGCAAGTAAGAAAGTTTACATAAAGTTAGAAGAATGAAATTTGACAGTCAAATGTAAAATTCTACCTATATATACACTGGACTACAGTTTAAAAATGGTCAAAAATGGATACTGCTATAAAAGCTGATTTTTTTTTTTCAGATGCATTGAAATTTTATTATTTTGGATATCTACATGTTTAACAGATTATTCAAATACTTTATTATTTTCCATCAATAAAATATTCAAGGCAAATAAGCTCTTTTGAAATATGGTTATCAGTCTATGATAGCTAAAATTGTACAATCATTAAAATACTTTGATTTGATTTGATTTAGTTTGAAGCAACACGGGCTATTGATGAGTGACATCATGATCTTGAGCCTCAATTAAATGAAAAACATGAAACTAAGTTAGTACCCCATTCTTCAAACTTCCACACCATACCAATGCAAGGTCTTTGAGATTCAAAAATTATAAAGGTACAGCAAATATATTAGATAAAATACAATAGTTCACTAATCAGGCGAGAACACTTCCAAAATGTTACGCTGTACATCCCAAGTACAAAACAACCAAATAAGCCAAAATCTACAAATTTCTACAGAAAAAACTAAAAGATGAAACAGGAGAAAATGAAAAATTGAATATATAATCTGATAAAATACTATTCAAAATAAAAACAAACATTAAAGCTACTAGTAATATCAATTATTTAAGGAAAAATAAAAACAATGCTAAAAAAGTGGCAAGTACATTACTTTTCAAGAGAAGTCTGAAAATTAAGGAAGTTATCTAGAATTTTCCTATCTGCAACATGTAACGATCCACAAACTACAGCAAGCGTTGTATCTGGTTTCTCTGCCTAAAAAAAAAAAAAATAGGATCACAAAATAATAAGATTTACACATACCAAAACATAAATCCAAATAATTTATGAACTTTGATTTTATCATTCGAGACATGCCATAAAACAAGAATTTAAATGCATTAGGTTAAAAGTGAAGAATATCAATAACTAAAAAGATAATGTTACAAGACACACATCTCACAGAAAATCCCTTTAAACTTCTCTTTTGTAAAGAAAGTGACTTTTAGTTTTGGCATAATGTAAACACATTTAAGGCTACACATAAAGCCTTAATTTTAATCACTACCCTTTTTTAAAAAAATTTTGGAGACAGCAATCTACACTACTAAATTCGTTGGTAAACAAATGTATTTATGTATGTAAGGCTAACTTCTCATGAACCGGTGAACACAGAAACGTGTGGAAGATACCAAAAGATGGGAAATGATCCGAGGAAGCCATTTTGAGAATTTAAACCCCAATATTGCAATTAATTAAAAAGATATTGTTCAAAAGCCTTAAAATGCAAAATTGATTTACCCATGTATGCTGTTTACCGGGCGAAGACACCAAGCAAAAGCTGTGGGGAACAATTTTCAATTTTTCCAGCATGTTTAAAACAATGATCTAATCTTTCTTATTGCAATCTGACAAAAAAATAATTCCAGAATCAGAAAGATCGTTTATTTCAACACGATGAAGTATAATATTTTGCCTTTTTTATGATTTTCTCTAAAATGAATCAAATTCGACGCGTTTAATGTGAAAAGAATTTTTCAATCGCTTTGTATCACTTTCTAATTATTTTTACCAAACTTGTTTCCGTACTGTGAAGGATCACACTTTTCTCTCTTCCTGAATCAGTAATTTAAAAAACCAAATAACTTTTTTTTTTACGATTTTTTAAAAATACTCAAAACTCTAACTTAACAATTAATAGCAATGCCATTTATAAAAGTAATCCCACAAAACTTTTTTCCATTTGTCAAACGTTATTATCCGCGTTTTGACAAGAGACTGAAAAATTTGCTTAAAAATTACGGATTTTTAAAAAGTTTGTGAATTTTTTCGTCTAATACGGTTTTTACGAGAATCCATTATAAAACAGTATTTTTCTTACATTTTTTATTTAAAAATTACCATTGTTTGCAATTGATAAGTGAAATTTGGAAACTTCAAAGCAAAAATTAAGCCCTCGAAAAGTAATAAAAACTTTAAAAAAAACATTTACCAGATTTTGAGTCCTTTCCGCATGCGCGAGAGAATCTGCGAAGGTCACTCTGATCGCGGTTCCGTTTAGAAATGGGAAGGGGTGGGGGTTGTTTTGAATGATGAAAGATTACGGGAATTTCCCTGTTTTATGCTCTCGCATCGCTTAAGTTATTTGCTATGTATAGTAGTATTTCATTCATTACAAATAAATGTTTTAAAGTGCACGCTTTTATTTTTTTTTACACAACTGACAGTTTTCTTCATTCTTAAAGAATGATTTATTAAAGAACTGTGAAATAAAAAAACCTTAAAAATAAAAGAAAATTCTGAAATATATTTTTATCATATAGTATTATTTTCGCTTTGAATGATTTTATACAGTGAATGCAAGTAAATTTCCAGGCTTTTTACCTTTTAATTCTTATATATTTTTAATTCGCCACGATTCTGTATGTTTATTTATTTATTATTATTATTTTACATGACAACGAAATAGCGAAATTTAGCATATTTTATGATTTTTTCCAAAATGAATCAATATTGGTGCGTTTAAATGAAAATGATTTTTTAAAAATTCATACTTTGGTCTTTTAAAATCAATGATTTAAAAAATAAAATGCCGAAAACTTTTTTTTTTACGAATTTTTAAAAAATACTCAAAAGTTAAAATAAAACATTTAATAACTTACAAAGATAATTGCATGAAACTTTTTCCCCGTGTGTCGAACATTTAAAAAAATGCTCACAATTTTAATTCAACATTTAATATAGTTGTGGAATTTTGTAATTTTAAAAATTTCTACTTTTCTGTCTTTTTTCAACATAGAACGATTTTTAAAAAAGGTACATTTCCTCCGGGGGTCTAGAAATTTGCAAAGTGAGTGAGTGAATATTAAAGTCGCACTATCCACCTACTCGAGAGCTTTTAGCGACGGACCTCGAAATTTTGAACCATGGTCAAGTGACGAGGACACCTGAGCTGGTACCCATCTCTCCTAACTGCCACACCAACGCTAGGACGTTTAAGCTCTTGACTGATTCAACGTGTATCACTCCTAAAGACCGTATCACACGTACATTTTTGGTACAATTTTTTCATGCAATTTTTCGTCCTACTGAGGGGGAAGGGTTGCCGTAAACAAAACGTCATGCTCTGACGTCAGCCACGCTCTATCTCCACATTGAAAAATTACTCGCCGATTTTTCTGCTTCGGAAAACGAACATCCAAAATTATTATTTATTTTTTTTTTTCGCTTGCGCTTTTGTTGATGGGCGTAAACAGAAATCCAGCACCATCCTGTTTAAAATATTATACGCCGTTAAAACATACACCATTAAAATATTATATGGCATATCCAGGGCCAATCCTATGGTATCGGCTGCCCTCGTGCAAACACCTAATGTGCCGCCCCCCCCTAGAGAGGTTGTCATATTTTGACTAATACTTAACGTTGACGTTAAAAAATCATCTACTTATATAGGAATAAAAAGTAAAACACATTAATATAATAACTCAAATAAAATTTGAAGTGCAGAACTTCATTTTTTGGGCAGGTAATGAGTTATAATAGCGACAACATGCTTTAACAAAATAATAAACAAAAATATAACCTTTAAAATAAATATTTTATAATTATAAATGCAAAACAACAGAATTTACTCAAAAAATACAATCTAATAAAAATAAATACTCTCCAAGGCACAAATCTCGTGAAATGAAAAGTATATAAATCAGTCCTTCTACTAAGACTAAGTAATAAACTATACCGTAAAATCCGGTGTATAACGCGCATTTTTAACTCAAAAAATAAGATCGAAATTTACGGTTGCGCGTTATACGCCGGGTATAAAATTGAGAGCTTTAAAAATACAAAAACGATGAGCATAGAAAAAGATCAGACTTTTTTTTACATATATCGAAATACTGTTTCTGTGAAAGAAATAACATTCCTTATGAACTTAAAAGGGTTGTAATTCTGAAAGTACGCTATTTTTACTAAAGCTTGGAATAATATTCGAATAAAGGACTTCAAAACACAAGATCATTGCACACATCCATTTCAGGTTTCTTCGTAAAAAAAGGGTGTGCGTGTTGTACAGTGAATATGTGTAGGGGCACGTTATACGCCAGATTTTTACTGTAACTATAAAATAACTTTTCTGGCTTTCTGAGAAAGCACATTTTGTTAATAGTTTCGGTTAAAACAGTTTTTTCTGAGATTTCGGATTCAATTGAGACTATGGCCAAATCTGAAAGCATTTCTTGTGTCATATTATTTCTCAAGTAATTTTTAATGATTTTTAATTTACTGACACTTTTCTCATCAGAAGCTACAGGAACAGGTCAGGTTAAAAAAATTCTTAATGCTAGAGCAAAATTGGGAAAACAGGGAATAAGATCATTTTTCACTATAATTTCTAATATCTCAGTTGGCTGTTTTTTACCAGGAAAAATATCTTTGAATGAAGTTATTTCATTGAAGAGCTTTATACCATCTATATCTTATTTTGGAATTTCTTTTTTATTTTCTCTTATTGTTCCCAGCAATAGATTTTTTTTTCCTTTTCAAAAATTCATCTGAAAGTGGATGTGTACCAGTTGTCTCCTTTAAAGCCACATTCTTCCCAAATGTTTATGTGTCTATACATATAAAACATGTATTTCTAACTGTGTCTCCCTCTTCTAAATCTGGATCGATTTCAGTGGATGAATCATACTTGCTGTTATACACTTCATCATTTGATTCTTCCTAATCATAATCACGAACAGAATTTCTTCATCCAAAAATACTGTTGTACTATATCTGTTAAATATACTGTATCTATTAAATTACTTAAGTACCACATTTCTTCATCATAACTACAATAATACGCCATAGGATAAGGAAGATTTAAAACGTGTTCATGCATACAGAACTGTAAAGGAGATTCACGCGCAAGGTATGATATATCCGAAGAAGCTGTATCCATAAATATATATTTAGAATTCGCCTACAAGCTAAGGCCCCTCAAAGGATATGACCTTAAAGTCAGCTATACGAGAAACTATCAATTTTTCAAAAAAGGTTTAGAAGGAGTGTTGAAAAACCTAGACGGTAGGTATGACATACCCTGCGCAGGAAGTGCCGGGTTAAAACTGAAAAAGATCTCTGACCTGATGCATTCTATATCGGTATAGTTAAAAATATTTTTTAAAGTATCTCAACACTAGGGAGAGTCGAGACCATTACTTTTGAAACTTCAATGCTTGCACAAAGCCTCGGGTCTTCCCGAGGGACGATTTCAGATTCCGAGTCATATAATTTATTTCTCTGTAGCAGTGTGGAAGGAATTTCTGTGAATGCTTGAAAATAAAATTATAAATTTTGGATTAAAAAATGACTAAATTCTTTTTTAATCGAATCTAAATTTTCAAACTTTTTAAAGTTTTCTATTTATTATTGCAAACTGTATATTTTTTCCATGAAATATTTAGAAAATTAAAATAATAATCTTAAGCTTTTTAATTTTTTTTCAAATTTTCTGACTGAATTATGAAATATTTCTGATTTAGTACAAACATATTTTGTTTAATTAATTGTTTGTTTAAACACATTAGATTCATTTTTAGAACAAAATGTAACTTGGCTTCCAGATTACTTATTCAAAATTATAAAAGTATTTTCACCAAAAGTAAGCTTTCAAAAATTCTAAGGTTTTTTTTAAAAAAAAACTAGGAACACAATCACAACACTCTGAATTTGTAGTTTCCTTTTAAAGTTTCTAAATATAAGTTAATAAAACATTAATATTATTATTATACTTGTTTGTGTTTGTTTTTCAAATATCTTAATACTTTGAGACTAAACAAAACAATAAAACATTTTTTTTTTTTAGAATAATTTGAAATTTCTAAGATAACTCAAAACTTTTTGACAAAGGCCACAATATCACAAAAGAAATCTAAAATTTAATAAAATTTGTACCTTAATTACATTAAAAATACGCAAGATTATACAACCTTACTACTTATTTAACAATTTTTCACATTTCTGTTTTGTTTGTGTGAGTGTGTGTGAGAGAAGGAGAGAGAGAGAGAAATCACTTATCTACTTTATAAATTGTGTTTATCATATTTTTTTTCTGTAAATGCATTTTGCTATCACTTTAATTAAATAGTTTTATACTTCTAGAAGCAACTAAAAATATAACCTATTTTTTTGAACATTTATTATTGTTCTGTAAAAATAAACCTTTCATTAAATGCTTTTTATAAGAAATTTCTGCAATAGTTCCGACATTCTTATTGTCGCCTTTTTTAAAGATTTTAAATATTGCAATGAATTGTTAAAGAGATGAATTTGATTAACTTTATTAGAAGCATACAGAATGCTATACAATATTTTAAAGAAATTATACGATTTTTATGTATTTTTATAATTAATTACACACATAATTATTAGTTTGCATTAAATATTCTTTCAATTCTCTGTGCAAAAGATCTTAATCAAGAAGGTATCATGCAAATCACTTTTAAAATAGCAATAAACACAAAAAGAAAAAAGAATTTGTGCTTTTCAAATTCAATCTTACAAATAATGGTTCTCTTAGCAGTCTTAGAATATATTAGGAAAATCATGCGTTTATTTTACATGTTACCTCAATAAAAAGAACAAAAATGTGAGTGTATCTTTAAGTAAACTTAACATACTTTATTTTTTTGAAAATTCTTTTCATAGTTTCAAGCAATTTAAATTAAATATTTAGAAATTATAGATTGTTTCATTCATTACTAAACAAAATTATTGTAATATGTTATGATTACAAACAAAATCATCAAAATA
Organism: Trichonephila inaurata madagascariensis; assembly: GCA_019973955.1. NCBI lineage: Eukaryota > Metazoa > Arthropoda > Arachnida > Araneae > Nephilidae > Trichonephila > Trichonephila inaurata. Next base: position 221,030 of record BMAV01005967.1, read on the forward strand.
AATATAACTATGTTTTATTTTAATTTCACGCTATTGTTAGGATCCTTTTAAGTATGGTAAATAATTAATGAATATACTCAAAGGCTCATTAGTGTTTTGTATTTTAAATGATCTACTACCGTTTTTCATAAGTGACTAAAGGAATTATTTTTACACGCGCGAGAGACAAATCATATTCTTTCATTTGAATAACAATGCCAATTGAAAATGTTTTAAGATTACGGTACATTCAAGCTACGAAAACATACACTTAAATATGTTAATCAACATGAAAGTATTCTAAGAAACTGAAGACAGTTATATATATTTCTATAAATAAATAAAATAGCTACAGCACAAATGCAACAAAATATTATTTTTTTTCACTTTATCTTACGCAATGATTAAAATACCTGGGCATTAAATCTTAAAAATCGGAAAGAGAATTTTGAAGGTGAAAATATCGTTACCTTTTTTGTTGTTCCGATTTTTGTCTTGTCTAAAAGAAATTAGTTCTGAAGTCAAATTGATGCAAAATTTCCTCAGTTTTCTTCGAAAAGGGGTATTTTTTTTCTGAGGGTCATTCTGCCCCATTTTTTTCTCATTTGTCCTTAAGCATGTCATAAATCTTGATCGTGCTTTTAATTACTTTTGTCCGATGTGTCGAAATTCTTCCTTAACGCCCCCTCCCCCTTTCCCCCATGGGACCAGTGTTGAGAAATCATGAATACTTAAAAAAATAATTAACTATAGACTTGGAGGGTGACAGAAAACTTCTTGTGCTTATGGGCCAGATCTTTCTCGGAAAAGGGAAGCAGATCCCTTGTTGACTGAATGAACATTCGGTCTTTTGGTTGTTACAGAAATAAAAAAGAACCGGGATAAATAAAATCTAACATTCTCTTTCACTGGACCACTTCTAAAAAAAATTCCAACTGCCAAGCCTTAGTGTAGCTTCTTAGTGTGACATTTATTACAGTCAATCAATAAACAGACGAAGGGGGTATTTTCATTTACAAGCAAATAACATTCTGAATGCATTTTTTACCATCCCAAGTGTTATCTGTATTTCACTTCAAATGATCTTGTAGTTGAAACACTTTGAATGAGGTTTTTCCTGCTTTCTGACCACATACCACTCCTTGTTTTCTCATTATTTTGTGAGTAACTTTACAAGCTTTTTAACTTTTTTATCGTAGGACCTGAGATTCAGAATTCACACGGAAAATTTATATCGTTTGAAGGCAGTGACAAACTATTTTATAAATGTAGAAAGGAACTCTTAATATGACCATTAATAACATTTTACGACTTTTTGCTTCCACACGTCCGGGGCCCCTGTAGCTAGGGGGGCCTGTATCATTGATACTGGCCTCCTGATAAGGCAGGTTACACCCCTGATGAGAAGGAATGTTCCTCGGAATTTGAAATCCATTCTTATTTTTCTCGAACTATGCTTCGATCACCCGCGTGCGGTGCACACGCTGCACACCTGCTAGGATAGGCGCTGGGCATATCTGATGTGTTAGACGAAACCGAAGCCTGCCATCTTGTTTATGACGTGGGGCGCCGAAGAACCCCATTGGCTAGAATTTCAAGCAATTTTTATTTGGAACAATTTTTTGAGCTCACTAGCAAAAAGTTGTTCGAAAGCCGTTGCTATAGCAACTGAGTAAAAATTGCACAAATTGGACGAAAAATTGCTTGAAACGTGTACATGTGATACGGTCTTTAATAGCGGGTCTTCACCAGTAACCAAAATTGCCAAAGGGCAGTAATAATTAATTGTGGGAAACCACCACGAAAATTCTAGATTTTGAGTGCTTACAGGGTATGGGCGGAAAAATAAATTCAGCAACCTTACTCCTCCCCTCTCCCTTCTTTTTTGTCACTGAGATGTATATCAATAAACGAGATTTTTTTTTTACTGCCATTTTTTAAGCAAACAGTACGTCACAATTAATTGCTAAATGAACATTTGTAATCACTATTATTAAATAATGAATATGTTAGTTTTGTATAATATACTTTTTTTTCGTCAGATACGTGTTTAAATAATTTACTAAACACAGTGTAGTGAAAAACTATAAAATTATAATAAAATACTAAAACATTTTTTATCAGATAGTATTCTTTTCTTTTTGAATGTTTTTTTAGTGAATGTAAACATATATCTAGGCTTTCCCCCATAGTGAGTGTTTTTTTTTTACACTTACATATGTTTAATCAAACGATCAGAAGAAAAAAATCATTTCAATAGCTATCTGTAAGATTTTTTAATTCATTATTTATAGATAATGGATTTAAATTAACATATTCTAAAAAAACAAAGTAGTATTTTTGTTATTCCATTATTAAATTAATTATTTGATAATAAAAAAGCACATTGTCTAATATTATGGATAAAAATACATTTTAGAGACATTTTTAAGCTAACTAAACTGTATGTAACGATTGATTGATTAATGAAAATCTCTCTGAAACCTATTTTATTACTTTAGATTCTTAGAAACTATCTATTATTAAAAAATAATGAAAGTGTTTTTTTTTTGTTACTCTCAGCATCAGAATAGTTTTCTTTTAATTGCTTTAAATTTATAATTTTTAACTAAAGCAATATTGTTCTTTTATAAGCCATTGATCGAAATTTGAAGATAAATCTTATATCTGGGGAGAAGGAAAGAAGTTCTACACTCAAAAAAGCCACTGTAACGTCGAGCTATAGAGAGATAAAAGAAACGTGTCTGACAATGAAAAGATGTGGAAGAAATTTCGAAAAAAGGAATTGTAATGACATTAATATACAAATTACTCACACACCAGGAAGCGAAAGGGGAATTTCTATGACAATATGCTATGCATTCAAAAGCAATGGGGGTACATGGAGGAGAAAGAAACCTGTCTGACAATGGAAAGTGAAAAAATTTCGAAAAAGGGAATTTTAATGACATCATTATAACAATCACTCACATCGAACTTGTACACACCCACACAGAAGTGCTGGCATCATGAAGGAAAGAGGAAATTAACATGGGTATTAAGTTATACACTCGGTAAAAGCCAGTGAAACGCCGGGCTAAGTGAAGGGGAAAGAAACAAAGAAAGTAATTTCAAAGAAGAATAATGGAAGTGCTGATTTTGTGAAGGGAAGGGAAAATTTATAAAAGTAGAGAAAGCCTGTGTAATGCTGAACCATGCAGCTAGTCTTCACTATTAAAATTCGTAGGTAAACGTATGTATGCACACATGTGAAGCTGTCTTCTCACGAACCACTGAACCGGAGAAAGGTGACGAAGGTACCAAAAGCTGGGAAATGATCCGAGGAAGCCCTTTTGATCATTTTAATTCCGAAAGTGTAATTAGTAAAAAACATTAAAATGCACGGTTAATTTCCTCCTGAATGCCGTTTACTGTGAGGAAGTTACCTGAAAGTGGCGGGATAAGGGTTTCAGATATTTCCGTCATTTTTAAAACTGCCACCTTATTTTTCTAATCAAAATCAGACAAAAAATAATTCCAGAGTAAGATAAGACTGTTTATTTCGCCAGGTAATGATATAATTTTTTTTTACAAAACAGCAATATTTTGCATTTTTTATGAGTCAATATTTCCACACATTTTTATGAAAATAATTTTTCAATTGCTCAGTATAGATTTTTAATAAATACGCTTAATGGAACTTCCGTTTTAAAAAAGTCTATGATTTGATCTTTAAAAATCAGTGATTAAGTGAGAATCGGATTCTCAAAACTTTTTTAACAATTTTTTTAAAAAATACTCAAAATTAGACTTCAACATTTAATAACTACGCCATTTACGAAAATAATCGCACGAAACCTTTTTCCAGCGTGTAAAATTCTATTATCCGAGTTTCAACAGAAGATTTAAAAATTTGAATAAAAACTATAGATTTTTAAAAAAAAATTGTGTTTTTCGTCTAGCCGACATTATTTGATAATTTATTTATGCGGTACTTTTCTTACATTTATTTGTTTGTTTAAAATTTATCATTGTTATCGATGTGTGAAATTTGGAAACTTTAAAAACTAAACCCTCAAAAAATATGAAAACTTTAAAAAAACATTCGCAAACTACATTTATGTAAAGCGCATGGTGTAATTATCGTCGAAAAGTGGTTCCAGCCAAACAAAATTTCATGACGTTGCTCTTTCAACTGTTTAGATAAAACCAAAATTCCTTTAAAAAGTTCTGGATTTTGTAAATCTGAAGATTTCTTTTTTGCCTTTTTTCATACATAAAAACTATTTGTAAAAAGAGTGCATTTTCATTTCCGGAGCGGAAAAAAAGCAGTGATAAAAACAGCCAAAATTGCTAAATGCCAGTAATAATTGTGGTAAACTTATCACAGAATGCGAGAGTTTGAGTGTTTATTGTACATAAGGAAAGACAACTTCAGTAACATTACTCTTGCCCTCCTCTTTTTTGTCGCTTGCGATGGATTTCAATAAGCTAGATTTTTCTTTTTAGTACCATTTTTTAAACAAGCTCTATGTCATGATCAACTGGAAAAAGAACATTTCTAAACAATTTTATTATTTGAAATCCTAAGAAGAAAATTATTATAAAATAATGAATATGTTACATCTGGCATAATACATCATCTCTCAGATACGTTTCCATTTTTCAATAAATATCTCTTCTGTTTACCAATTATTTACTTAATTTATGAGATACGGAAAAAAATCATTGAAAGAACAATTTTCAAAATATAAGAACCCAATGCTGAAACGTTTCTATCACATGAAAAGGTTTTCTTTTTAACATGCTTTTATAAGTTTCACTTGCATGTAACGAAATTTTTGAATTTTTACCTGCTTTAAAAGATCAGAATAATTCGAAATTTTGCACACTTGTCAAGGACCGATGACAATACAATAATTTCCTAATTTTGTTCCATTGTCCTGATCAGGATTATCAGGAATAACGATCTCCAGATTTGGCGACTAATCCCAAATCCCTATTGCAGATTTGGCGAATAAAAGATTAAGTTACAACCCTATAAAAGCGAAAACATTTGCGTCAGAAATTCTAACCATAACATAAACAATTGTCTAGCTTTTCTAAAAATGGAAATTTAAAAAAAAAAAAAGACTCGTGCATGTGAAAAAAAAACGTTCTATAACCTAGCGTTTCTCAAACTGTGGGGCACACCCCCTTGGGGGAGGCATGAGCATATCGAAAAGTCCAAAATAAAAAATATTTGAAATAATTATTAATTTACCGTAAAGAAGCAAAACAAAATACATTCTGACATGATAAAAATAAAATACATATTCACACTGATATAAGGTACTTATAAATGTATCAGTGCAGCAAAAAGTATTTAATAATTGATTTATCAATACTAAATTAAAAGCAAGTTAAGTAATTACTAGTGACTTCCATGGGCTTGTCATTTTCAAAATATAATAAATATATATTGATAATATGTGCAGCTTATAATATTAAAGTTGCACAGTAGCTTTAGTATCAAAGTATATTATTGCATTCAGTACATTGTTGTTATAAGGATGGTCCGATGAAAATTATGACTGAAAATTGGGTTGCAAATATGGAAAGTTTGAGAAACACTGTTCTAACCGCTAAACTATGACATAAAGTCTTTTTTTCTAAATTTTCTAGTCGGATCTGTGGAATGAAACATCATTCATTGCTTCATTTTACCAAAACAGCTGAGAATTGATTCAGAGGTCAAAGGATTAAATAATTTCTTCCAAACTCTTCGTTTCCAAAAGTGTACTTGTGCGTCTAATACTGATGCAAGTTTCAGAGAGAATATTGAGATCTTTTTAGTGAAAAATATCACTGACTTAACATGACATTAACTCTTTCGCATGAAATATTTAAAACTTGCTCTTCTTGATTTCCTTCAGTAGGCTGATCCTATATTGTGCAAACCAGGCCGCATCTACGCACTGTTAGGATGCCAATGGGTATTCCAGATTCTAAAAAATGACGCATTTGAGAATGAAAATAAAATATAGAAAATGAAAAATAAATTATAGTTTTAAAAAACTAAAAAACACACTTTTATGTTTAATAGAACTAAAAAGTAAAAAAGTAATTCTTAATATTAAGAATAAAATGATTAACGAGAAAATTAATGTCATTGTGGTAAAAGCGTGGGGTGCTACGTACTACATTTTTATACTAAGCATTTCGGAATAGAACTAGTAAGAAATTAAATTCATATAGAGCACCCATGCTTTTACCACAATGACATTAATTTTCTCGTTAATTATTTTATTCTTATATTAAAGAATTATTTTTTTACTTTTTAGTTTGATTAAACATAAAAGCATGTTTTTAGTTTTTTAATTTAATATTTTCCTAATGGAGTAAATGTAAATAATGAATATTTCAAATTATATTACTTTAAATTCTAAGAGATTTATTGTTTCACTAGCCGGTATACCCATTCTTCGCATGGGTGAACTGAAAATTTAAACAATACAGATTGAGTGATAAAGAAGTTTTTAATGAGTTATTTTACGTGAATTGCAAATTAAACAAAAAAAAGCTTTTTGCATATCTCAGCTGAACAAAAAAAGAAAAAAAAAACACTTTTGTTAAATTTTAAGTCTGTAGATCTCATAGCTGATAAAAAGGATTTTTGTTTTATTTATAACTCCCTGTAACTCTCTTGAGGGTCGATTTTTGAAAATATCTTCCTAAGCTAATATCTGCTCAGCAAAAGTAACACATTGTTACAAACTTTGTGTAATGAACGCTTAAAATAGTGTAAATAATTTATATTTGAAAGTGTAATACGTTAAAATAAATACAACAGAAAGTAATATTATGTTAAAATTGTAATATTCGCAAGCAACGCCGTTTCTTAAATTATAATGGCGATTCAATGAAAAAAATAGCGAAATGTTGGCAACAGAGTCAAGCTGGCAAATGTGTAGCTACTTTCATAGCTCGAGATTTATTAGAGAGTTGGGAAAGATTAGCCTTACGCTTTTGTGGCATAATTCTTAGTAGGTACTTTTTCTACATTTCCAAGAAATACAGTGGCTGGCCTTGTCACGAGTTCGAGCCTAGTACCAATAAAGACCAACTGTGTAGGGAAGCGATGCACGTTAACAATTTATCTACCGCATTATGATTTACGAGTTTTTTTCATGTAATATTTTTTTTGGATCACTACACTGAAAATTAAGGCATATACATAAACAAAATACTCAACTTTGGGAAATTTAATCCGTTAGTGCTAATTATTTAATTAAAGATATTCCACTGTAAAATTAATTATATACACCGTACTCTTAAAATAAATAGTCAAATCGTTTTCGAAGGTCTTCATTGACATACAAAAAACGTAAGACACTTAAATTTTGACAAACTATTTTTTCGGGACAATAATGATAATCTTTGCAATCTGCTGAAAACGTCGTCAGCTGAAAACGCAATTTCTGCTACGAAACTATTCGCCTTCCTCGCTAAAATACTCATCATAGAACCCGTGCTGCCATATATCTTGGAAGAGTGGATTTCAAAAAATATTCCTGCTAAGTATTGGTAGAATATTTCTGCTAAGTTGGTGTGGTGTGGTAGTTAGGCGAAGGGGATGCAAGCTCAGGTGTCCTCCATGTCACTTGACCATGGTTCAAAATTACGTTGTCCATCGCCAAAAGCCCTTGTGTAGCTGAACAGAGCGACGTTAATATTCACTCACTCACTCACTCCAAAAAATAGAGTACAGTAGTTATTATTTTTATATTTAAAAAATGCAATATCTGCCTATTCAATTAAAATTATAACATTATAATTAACTACTAACCACAAACAAATTATGCAAATTTGTCCAAATGATGTAGTGTGAAAGAAAGTTTATCTACTTTAAGTACCGGAAGCGATAAAAGTATTTATTTTGATATAAGGATCAATTTCTTACTACCAAATGTGCATAGTAAAATCACATAAAAAAAAACGTGCATTTTTATTTTATGTATGGTTTACTGTTTTGGCAATAATGGCTTACACATGAAAAAAATCAATAGTAGCTATTCACAATTAAAGAGATATTTAAAACAACCTCACCCTTCAAAACTTAGTTTTATTCTGAAATAAAAAAAAATAGGGATTACACTGATCACAGGAATAAATAAGAAGTGAGTGCCTTGCATAGACAAAACAAAAAGGGTTTCTTCACAAATAAAAATATAGATATATACTGTCGTCGGCTTTTTTGCAGCGCACGCCAGAAATGCTTGCAGATGGCAGAATTTTTTCCTACTTAATTGACAAATATCGTTATATTTTGGACACTTCACACAATATCTTTATAAATTATAGCCCATGCTATAAATTATAGCCTATGTGTTATTCTGATGTATAAGCTATATTACTGTAAAGTTTCATTAAAATCCATTCAGTTGTTTTTGAGTGAAAGACGGACAAACATCCTCACAAAAAAAACTTTTGCATTTATAATATATATCTAGATTAAGAATTATTTTTTTACTTTTTAGTTCAATTCACTATAAAAGCGTGTTTTTTTTAGTTTTTTTAAAAACTATAATTTATTTCTCACTTTTTAGTTCCATCTACAATAAAAACCTGCTTTTTTAAGTTTTTAAAACTATCATTTATTTTTTGTTGAATTTGATATTTGGACCTGAAATTACGTGGCTGCTGGAACTAATCTTGCTTTACAATGAATATTAATTAATGGGTCTGAAGGGTATTTATTCTCTCCATTTACAGTGCCTCAGATGAGTCTCATATTGTATTTCAAAGATTCTGTCTCTATAGATACAGATCTAACTAATAAAAGAGTGCAAGAAGAAATATTAAATGTCAATCGTATTATCACCTTTTAAACGTATTGCTATAATGTTAATTCGTATCATCACTTCTAAACACATTGCTTCATAAAAATAAATATTTAGCAGTTAGAACAAATTATTTTTTTTCACCTGCATGAGTCTTCTTATATATATATATTTCCATTTTGCAGAAAAACTAGACTTATATTATGGTAGTATGGTAACTCACCCATCCTCTCCTTTCTCACTTAAAGAACACTTTTTTTGTTTGTTCTATTTGTATTAATAACAAGAGTTTTCAATTTTAGGGTTGCACCTTTTTAAGGGGTAGGGTCTTTTAGTCACCATATCTAGAATTAGTCACCAAATCTGGAAATGGTATACCCAATTAGTTGTCAAATCTGGGCACGGTATAATAAATTAGTTGCCAAATCTTGAAATCCTTATTTTTGAGGATGCTAATCAGGACAATGGAACAAAATTATGAAATTGTTGCATTGTCATCGGTGCTTGACAAGTGAGCAAAATTTCAAATTAATCTGACCTTTTTTAAAGAGGGCAAAAATCGAGTCGAAAGATTCCATTACATACAAGTGAAACTTATAAAAGCCTGTTAATATAATAAAATGCTGAAATATATGTTTTTATTAGACAATACTATTTTTAGTGTTTTTATTATAGGTCCCCCCTCCCCCACACACGAACAATTTTTTTATGGTTACATATTTTTAAGGTCAATTGCCATGTTTTCAAAAACTACCTTTATCCAACAGATGGCGTTGTTTGCAACTCGGATGACGTCAAAGAGATAAAGTTTGTAATAAGATAACCCGTTGTTACTATAGTAACAGGGTGTGGATAAGAAGTGATTGACAGATATAGTCGGTTTCAGAACGCATGCGCAGTTGCAGCAAAATAAACAAACTATTCAAAACCATAATCAAATGGTGAGAACAACGGGGCGCAGTGTTTTGTTTTGTAAGTGCTGTCTTTTAGAATTGCCGCGGAAATGGATGCGCAGTCTTTTTTTTTTAAATCCGTGCAAATATTTTGGGTTATTCACAAGTGAATGAACAAGTACGCTTACATTTTCTTGGGTATCATAAACATTGCCCATAGGGTTAAGAATAAAGATGGAATTTAAAAAAGAGTTTTAATTTTTGGTGGAAGGAATTGATAGACCTTCAGTTTTATTTTTGTACAGATATCTTTTTTATTTGTATTAGCGTATTTAATTCAATTTTTTTTTGTTTGATAGATATGTAATAAATTTCTTTCTGCTCATATCTTAGATACAAATTGTATTTGTAATTGCTATGTAAGAATACTCATCAGGAAATAATCATTTTCAATTTGAGTCTTTCACAAGAAAATGTTACTTTTATAAGAAAATAACCTAGAGCAATTTTTCAAATAGTTTGTATAATTCTGTTTTCAAACACATCTATTTCTTGTTTTACAAATTAATGTTGTTATATCCGATACGCGTGAAAATATGACAAAAATTTCACTAAATTACAGTCGTCACTAAACCTGAAAAAAAGTTTTCGTTACTTGGAAAATTTCGTGAAATGATTTATCTTTCAAAATAGTTTAAAAACCACTTAAAATAATTTTTAAATTCACATAACTATACATTATTATAAAATTAATTGTTCACACACCTTTTTTGTAAGTTAATATCTATTTTACATATCTTACCTATCAAAAAGAATTCGGCTAGGAAAGCAAGGGAAAAAATAACTTTGTCAAGAAATACTCAGAAAAAAAATTTTCAACTTTAAAAAAGTACTTTTGTATTATGATTAACGCGAATTTGAATAACATTTTCCAATTTTAAGCTTACAAGTAATTTTAAACATGCATATTTTATGACCAGTAATTTTAAGAATGCGTGTCCTTCAATTTAACTACTGGTTAAGTCTGGAAAAAACACCTGGAAAAAACACAAAATTTTTTAAAATATTCTTCTTGTGACAAAAAACTTAACCTATGAAATGTAAATGTGAACTATGCTATTATTTTTGAACTATTCTATTCATATTGAAATATTCTTCATCATTGAAATACATTCAACTATATGAAATTGAACTTGGACTTTTCATTGCATTGATTTTCTTTCAACAGACTGGAATTCGAAATCGAAAATTTTAGTCTTAGAATACAATTTATCACCTGCGCTAATTTGACAGTAGTGCTTCTATGCAGTGATTAGAAAACTAAACTCAGTGGCGCAACAGCTCATGAAGGCCAAGGCCTACTGTGCCCATCTCAGCATATGTGACCGTTGGCCACTGAGGTGCATGAGCAGATGTCCCGGTCAGATGGTCAATCTGAAGAGTGATTAGAAAACACATCTTAAAAATTAAAAGTCTAAGAAAAACTTATTTAAAGTTCATTAAAGTGATAAAGGAAAATCTAATAATGAGTGCAAAGCTCTAATTTTTTTAATGTTATTTTCCAACTTATGTTTTCTACATTAAAACACTACTTTAATTAAATACAATTGAAAATATTTTTGTAAATTTGTGACGGGGCTTTATCGTGACTTCTATTAATAAACTTCTTGGGAAAACTTTGGGGTCAGAATGGTAATTCTTTCCAACCAACCCAAGAAGAGAACGCAATTATGTAGATTAGGAAGTGTATATATTGGAGCTTTTGTATTCCCGTGGGGTTCTAAGAGTTTGATGAGGAGGTCTAATAGTGCCAGTGAAGTTCTGGGAGAGTGCTAGGAGAGTTCTACCTGAAGTTCAAAGCCGAAAGATTATCCATTTGCCGGATCAAGTAGGATCAAGAATTAATTTGACGATATAAGGACTGTAGCTGTTCGCTGTGGCATAGCGGTAAGATAATTTAAATTAAGCTTGAGGATTAAAGCGGATTTTAGTAAGTTAGGAAATCATCTATAAATATAGATTTGGTGGTTTATTGCACTATTTGTGTTAGAGTTACAGTTTAAGTCTCATCACTCCTGATCATAAGCCTCCTAGACTAGTGTTGTTTTTCTGAATATAATTTAAGATCATAATAAACTAATTTTATTATGGAAGAGTTAGGTTGTTAATCTTTTATACCCTCAAACTATAGTCACGTAGATGATGAAGAGATGATACCCCCAGCCCACGGGGTATCACAAATTAAAAATTTACTTTTGCATAATATTGATAGCATTTGTGATGACATCAGGCTATTCAGCTTAATCTTAACAGAATATTTTCATAAATGTTTTGAAACACAAAGCTTTTTACATACAAAATAAGAATGATATTAATTCAAACTAAAAATCACTAGATTTGTATATTTTTTTCAGTTTTAAATCAGGGTAGATTAGCAACTTTGAGCTTTTGTTGTGCAACTTTAAAAAATACTTTTATAGAATACCACAATATGTTTATTATAATGTATTGTGGGTGCAAGGGAAAATACTGTCGTTTTTCTCTAAAGAAAAAAAATTCACTTTTTATTTAAAATTTAATCTAATATATAATGTCCTTTGGAAGTTACAACTGTCTGTCAGCATTCTGGCAGCTTATCTAACCACCTGGAAAAGAAGGTTTTTGTGGACACCCATATAAATCATACATTTATTTTCATCTAGAAAGTTTTGCAGCGACCTGAACAGATGATAGTCAAATGGTACAATATCAGGAGTATATGCTGGCTGAGGTGAAGTTTCCCAAATCCAACTATGCAATTTTTTATGCAATGTTTCTTGCCACATGTATTCTAGTGTTCTCATGATGAAAAATTACACCCTTTTTGTTGGCCAAAAATGGACATTTATGTTGAACTTCTTTGTTCAAAGCATCAAGTTGCGACGAGTAACGACCGTTTCATTTTCTTTCGGCAACTCATAGTGCACTATAGCCTTGCTGTCTCACCAACAACACAACATAACCTTCTTCTCATGCATGCCAGCTTTAGATGTGGGTGGTGGTGTCTCCCCTCTGTAAACATATACTTTATTTTAACCACATGTTTGTACACTATCCTCTTTTCATCTACTGTCACCAAGTGGTTCAAATCCAGTTCCCTTTTGTGAGGAGCACGATTTGAAGGACATATTGATATTCTGTCCATTCAATTTTTTTCGCTTAATTCGTGTTATGCACAAACAGAGTTGAGACACAAAACCAAGCCTTTTAATGTTGTCTCAAGTAGTAGTCTGATGAATTCCTAGCTTGAAGCCTACTTTTGTGAAAGTTAACATGGGATTAGTCCTGATCCTTTTGTGTAGCACTTTGTGACTGACATCTGATGGCTTCCTGATCTGGGTTCATTATTCAAAAAAAAAAAATCACCCAAGTGAAATTTCACAAGCGATTTTTGGCATGTTCAAGCTATTATTGCTTCCTCTCCAAACACGTTACACAAGTTTCTTTTTGCCTCCATCGCGTTATTTCGTTTTTGGAACTCAAACATACAATGTCTTAAGTACATTTTTTCTTCACTCATGTTGACAGTTTTACAAGTTTAAAAAACAGACTAATATGCAAAAAAATGTGTATAAATCATTAGTAGTGTACTAATCTAATTGTTTAACTAATTGTTTTGGTTTGTTCCAAATTCTGGCAAAGGATCGACAACACATAAAAGTTTGTGTTCAAAAACAGAACTTTCCCTTATACCCAATAGTTTGGTACATCATGGAAATATTCAGTTTTATCTGCAATACTTGTATTCGAAGTCTAATTGTGGTTTCAGCTGAGGACTGGTGTTTAGATGCATCATTTATAGTAGTATTCCATCTCTTTCAAGTATTGTTTCTCATAGCAACCTGAAAACATTTTGGCTGTAGCATTTACTTAACAGGAAAAAAATAATGAAAAAGCTTAGAAGAAACACGCTGTCCCATTTTTGAGTCATTCAGCCTCTAGCTGTGTTTTGCGCTGGCTCACATTTGGAACATTCATCTCGAAGGGGTTAAAGAGATAGATGACTGTGCATTGCCTTACAGAGGGAGCAGAGTACTGGGAAGGCATGCGATATCATCAGATCCTGCTAGATGCATGTGTGATAGCATACATTAAAAGGTATGATTTGCATCATGGACACCTCCAAACGGTGCCCAAAACCTGCAATTTTTTTACAGCATAAAATGTGAATGCTAGTGAAATCTATTGTCGAATGCAAAATGTGTATGGCACGGTGTATATAAATTGTAGATCGGTATTCTGATGGTGCAAGAATTTTTGTAAAGGGAGAAACAGTGGTAATGTGGTTATCACCAAAGAAGTAGTGGCAGATATGAACCGTCTCATGAGAATTAATCAGCGAATCACCACTCGAGAAACGGCTCATGATCTCATGTGGTTGAGGGTGCAAATATTGTTACAAGCAATCCCAATAGAAGGTTCGTGAACATCCTCCTTACAGTCCAGGCCTCTCGTCATGAGACTACCACATCTATGGTCCACTCAAGAGAGTTCTGAAAGGATGGCGATTTGCAATGATAATGAGGCCCAAGTTGCTGCTGAAAATTTGTTCCAAAGCCAACCCTGGAGCTTCTTCAATAAGATATCCATCATCTCATGGACTGCTGGGACACTTGTTTCAACCTACAAGGTGACTTAGTCTACGCTATCTGTTACGTCTGCATTACTTCTTTCCTTTGTATACTAATTTATATTAATACTGTTAAAACAATTTATCAAAATGACTTTAGTGCCACTTTCATTTGGGCGACCCTTATACATTATACCTAATGATATTAAAAAATTCACAATTAAATGTACATGTAAATCATGTCCCCCAGAAGCAACAATTAGGGCTATTCACTTGTCTATTAAGATGAAAGTGGGTCTCGTCTATCAACAGTATGTTCCATGGCCATTGAATCATTGACCGCCATTCTTGCGAGAAATTCTAAAGCAAAGGTTTTGTGAGTGTCTGGGTTGAGTGGTTTCAATTGCTGAACCACTTGAATCTTATACAGGCAGAAATTCAAAATTTTATGCATATGTCGGACAGTGGAGTAGGGCATAGCGAGAGTATGTGAAATTGTCAGTAGGCTCGTGAAGCGATTCACTGCTTGCCTCCACGACCCCTGTAGCAATATCCTTTACGTTGGCAGTGTCGACTCTTTTTCGTCTTCTTCCGGGAAGAACGTGTAGCTCGATCATGTCTTTAAGAGCACGCTCTGACATCGGTCCACATCGTCGTTTCTAGAGACAGTGCAATTCTCTGACAGCTGCCATTGCATTCTCACTGTTGTGGTAAAATAGCTTCACAAGAAGTGCTCTCTCAGGCAACTTCGGCATTCTGCAATGCTTATTTGCGAGTGTGGCAAGAACAACATCTTCCTTTTATTATACGTGATATTTGCATATTTTGCTAGAATGTGCTAACCTACAGCGCCTTCTATTGGCAATTTTTAAAACTATTTTTTTATTCCAGAAACCTCTTGCGCATCATCTGAAGTGTCTGTTGTCCAATAGAATGGCCTCCAGGGCCCTCTGAGTAGCGGAAGTTTAATTTCCCCAACCCTGTATATAAAATTAATATTTTAATATAACACTAATAATGTATTCCAATAAATAATGTAATTCCATCTGCTCCACAAGGTTTAATAACAAAGTGTTCGTTTACTACAAATTTATTTTGCTTGATGAAAAGAATTACGTCTGCTTTTGAGAATAGTAAACAACATCGAGTTAAGAGCCATAGTGATTTTTCCCAAACCTTTGATTCCACTGAGATTTTGATTTCTTTCAAAGAAATTAAAAACTATTGGTTTTCATATTAATCCTTATTGGTTATTTTCAAATTAAACTAGTCAGACACATTACATCTATCTCAATAATGCTATATTTGTGTGTGTGATGGGTTTTCAAATACATCAAATATCCCCCCAGAAATTTGGCCTTGGACCCATGGGTATAGCTACAGCTGCATCAGCCATATCAATGATACAAGGCTCCAAATTGTGTAATATTTTGACATTTTCAAGAGTAAACTTAATTAAATGTGATCATTTTTATTTATTTTTCAAAAAAGGGCCCCCTAAGGAATTTGGATACAGGGCTTATTCAAGACTAGCTATGCCAGTGCTTGGACCCTCTTGCTATTTTATTCATAAATTATCTTTTTTATAGTTTAAAACCCTACAAGTATCTTTTATCTGTTGATGACTTAAAATTGTCATGGGTTGTACGACATAATATCAATAGTACTTTTACAAAATGACTTGGATTACTTGTTTCAAAGGTACACAGAAAACGTTACTTTTTTAATGTTAAAAAAATGTAGCATTTAACTATACTCTGAAATTGCAGCCTATATTTTATTCCAATCTAATCAATAATACACATTTATTACATTCTAATTCTGTGTCATTGATCTTGGTGTTATGTTTAACACAAAACTTAATTCTACACATATTGACGGCTTGATCTCTACAGTGTACAAAAAACTTGCAATTATCAAACACATTTTCTAATGAGCTTACTTTGAAGGTTCTGTATTTTGCTGTTATTTGCTCGAATATTTAATGTTGCAGCCTTAAAGTTGGAACCCTTATTACAAAAATATAATTAAAATTCTTTAAAATAGGTTCATGAGTTGCTTGTTTTAACAGTAAAGTTTTTGATATTACAAGTTTAAAATCAGAATGAGATCTTTCTAATGTTTTTTTTTTGTAAAGTATAGTTTTATCAATAATAATATTGAGTGTTGGTATTTTAAGCAGGGTTCATTTTTCTATACCATTAAGTATAAAAAATTTCATATTTCAGGATTAATTTATCATATGTATAGTGAGAAATTATCCATATAATTACAAGTTACATAAAAATTTTAATAGGTTTTCTGAAGAATTAAGATATTTTTAATATCTTTTAATGTTTTTAAATGTAAAGTTTTGCAGCTTTTGAACTTTTAATATGCATTAATTTTTATTCTCAATGGCTTTTAGTGGTTTCTTGTGTGTTGTGTTTTTAGCAATTTTCCTTATTATATGTTTTAGTAACTGTTTATATCTCTTCAATTGTGCTTAGTAAAATTTTTTGGTTCTTCCTGTTCGTTTTTCTGTCACACACTCAGTAACTGGAGTATATTTCTGAAGAGTGCATTTTATTAAAACAAAATAATGATTCTCTGATATGTATACAAGGGCGGCGGGGGGGCAATTTTAAATAAAAATTTGCTAATTCTTGCATCTCCCTTTAGTATAGAAAGTAATTCACAATCAAGTTGAAATAAATTTACACATTTTCAGAAATGCAGCAGTTCATTAGTGATCTTGTAATTTTTTTTAATGTACTGTATTGTAACTGTTAGTATAACAGGTTCAAAAGTTTGTTTTCAAATAAAATAAATTTTCTTGTCATGTATCTATTCATTGTAATTATATCTTTTTTAGATAACTTAAAAAGCAGTTTTAATGTTTAAAAAAAAGTACTAGAATAAATATGATTAGGCTCACAAAAAATAAACATACCCCAACTGACAAACATTTACATTAACACACAATTGTTAATGATGGAACACACAGGAACACATTTGCTCATCTGGATCACAGCTTTGAGTAACTTTGGCATTCATACAACAAAGTGAAACTAGCGGTCTCTCTCAATGACAATTCACAGTAAATAGCTTTAATTATGGGCGCAGTCAAACACATCTGTTACATCACAAAAGATAGAAATAAAAATTTCATAGCTGATCATATATTTGGTCTAGCAGACTAGAAAGATGTAAGGGATGAATAAATAACATCATTTGATTATCTTTAGATCTCTTTCAGATGGGAACAAGTATGTGAAATAGGCATCTCACAATTTGCACAAAACTATATCCAATTAACTGCTAATTAATGTCACACTCAAGAGCAACACAAGGACAAATAAGGGCTTGCAAATTTGTTGCATGTTAAAAAGGATTTCTGATTATGAGTGAAATGAACCGAGTGAATGAGAAAAATTCTTCTTTTAAGACTTGTCATGGATGCAGAATATGTGGACTATGCCAAAAACTGTCACAATAGGAAATTCAGCCACTTTTTATTTGGTTCAATACTACTGTAATGACAAAAAATAAGACTAAGCAGAAAGTACCTCCATGAGCAGAAAAAAAAATCAAGATTATCACAAAACCTAAATATCATGAAATAAGTTTACAAGAATAATAAAGTACAAAAATTAATTAATGTGTCAAAACATATTTTTACAAAATGCATAAAAATAGATTTCTTAAGCAAATCAAAGATAGGAATCGCATTTTGTTTCATATATTAAATCTTTCTTTTATAGTTCAGACTGATTTTACATTTTTTTCCTTCTTTCAATTTATTTTTTGTAGGTCTAATAATAATAAATGTAAAAGTGGTGTTTTACACTATATAGCGCAATCATATAAAACCAGTTTCTTCTTCAGAAGTTGAAATACTGCAACATTTGATTTAAAACAAAAAATAAAACTTGATATAAAGATCGGGAAAAAAAACATATTTAACATCTTACCTTTACTTTTTCAGAAATTAAGTGGTCCAGCCAAATGGTATTAATATTATTTCTTTGGAAATCATCAGTTTCCAGAAGTGTTATTAGATATTCTACAGTAGTTCTAAAATCACCTCTAATGGATAATTCTTTCAGTGCAACAACTAAGTTTCTGGAAGGAAATCAATCACATCACAGTCATAAAAAATAATAAAAAAAATTATATTAATTTTTTTATAAAAAACCAATGGCCTGAAAATATTTATCAAACGATACTTACTCTCGTGCTTCTTCACGATTTTCACCCCATGAAAAACAATGACCAAACTGAGAATCTGCAAATTCATGCAAACCACCAGATGCTGTAACACTAAAATAGCCCCAAACATTTTTATTGCTCCTGAAATTTAGCTCTTGAACAGTTCCCGCACTCGGCTTGAATCCTTCATCAGGATTTTCACTAGTAATCCTGGCTGCAATTACATGTCCCCAAGGTCGAGGTTTATGAGATGGAGCATCAAAGTCTATAAGAGTATCACTCCAAGGATTTTCCTTGTACAATGTTCGTATATCTTTTATTCTATATAAAGGAATTCCCATAGCAATCTAAAGTAAAAGATACAAACAATACCCTTTTTAAGAAGAAGACATAAAACGTTTCTAATTTGAAAGTACTACAGAAGAAGAAAATGAATACCTGTAGCTGACAAGCAGGAAGATTTACATCAGCAACCATTTCTGTGCATGGATGCTCAACCTACAAATGTATAAAGAGAACATTTCCTCAATTTCTACAGAAATTAATAAATATAAAAATAGTGCATTTCTATAAATCCACAGAAAAGATACAAGATAATGAAAATAAATAACAAAATTAAAAAAGGAAATGCAGTTAATAGAACAAAAATTTAACTAAACTACTGCATACACTAAGTTTAAATAATTCATATATTTACATTTAAAATTTATACAAAAAACATAACATGCCTTTCTCTGAATGAATTTTAAATAACTAAAAGAATTGAACTCAGTAAATCCTATTTTGCCATAAAAATTTACATGAGAAAAAAAATATATACATATTCTAGAAAATAATCTACACTATTAAAATTCGAAGGTACACAAGTGTATCATTGTTTGTATATACGTCTATCTTCTCACTAACCGCACGACGCAGAAACTCGCCGAAGATACCAAAAGACGGGGAATGATCCGAGGAAGCCGTTTTGACCATTTGTATTCCGATACTGCAATTAGTTAAAACGATATTAATTAAAAACTTAAAACGCATAACTGTTTTACTCCTGTTGGGTTTTTTTATTCCGCGGAGCGTTATTTTCATTTCAGCGAAGTTCCGACTTTTCCCACGTTTTTAAAAAAGATATCCAATTCTTGCTATCAAACTTATTTTTTACGAATATTTAAAAAAGGAGTCAAAATCGATGTTTTTATGAAAATGATTTCTAAATCGTTCCCTTTCCATTTCCTTTAGCGTTAATGAATTGATATTCTGCACTAAAAAAGTTCATGCTTTTCTCTTTTAGAATCTGTCATTTAAAAAATAAAATGTCAAACACTATTTTTTTACGATTTTTCAAATACTCAAAATTTAATTAAACATTTAATAACTTCGTTATTTATAAAGATAGTCTCACGAAACTTTTTCCCACGTGTAGAACAATATTATCCGTAATATGTACAAAGATTGAAAAAATTACTTAAAAGTTACGGTTTTTTTAAAAAAAATTTGAGTATTTTTCGTTTTTTACCCTTTTTGCAAGAGTTAATCAATGTAGTACTTTTTTTTTCATTTTTTGTTTAACAACTACCATAGTTTGCAATCGATATGTGAAGTCTGTGTGAAGGCATTAACTTAAAGAACATGCTCTTAAAATTTTTTTTTTTTAAATTTCATTGAAATATTATTTTTGTGTCAAGGTCGCGGTACCTAATATGAAGTTTCCCGTTGAGAAATACAACGGCGGAAAACCGGCGGGGCGGGGGGTTCGCGCATGCGCTTAAAGAAAAATTGTTCGATCCAACTTCTATTTAAACTTTGGCTCTTCTGTCTTCCAAGCAACAACGGAAAATTCAGTAAAATTCCTTTATAATAGATGGAATTTCGTATTTTTCTGTCTTTTCCATACATAAAACTTATTTTTTAATTTTTTCCGGGAGCTGAAAAAATTGCAACGAAAAAAACCGCCAAACTTTTCAACAACGTATTACTATGAGTATTGGGAATATTATGTATCTTATACACTCTGGCATAAACTTAGCATACTTGTGCAAAGCACTTCTGTTATACACAAACAAAGAAACACATGTTATTAACAAAATGTACACAATTATATTTCGATTTTATGCTGATTTTGAGTTTATTATGATAGTTTTATGTGTTATAGTTATGTAACTTTTCTTTTTAGGAACTCCTAAACTCATTTTGTTATTTACTATATATCTATTTTTCTTATTTACTTTATTTAACCATTATTCAAACATTTAATACTATTTTGAATTACTGGTAACCTTATATCATTTATCTATTTTTATAAACATCATTAACTATTGCTACAGATTTAGTGTGGATTTAACTTGATCTTATGTTCTTTTGTTTAACACTATTGTATTTTTGAAGGCTTAGTGTGAATTATCTTTATCTTATATTGTTTTGTTTAGCCTAATTATTGTTTTTGTCATAGTGAAGGAATTGGTACATAATTATATGAAACTTCATTGTGAATATTTATTATAATTTTGATAGGTTGTATTTTGAACAATTTAGTTAATTTTCATTCATGATACATGTTATATTTCATTGTGAGTATTTGTGATAACTTTGAAAAGCAGTATTCTGAAGGATTCACCAGCTCACACTTTTATATAATAATTATATTTTTTAGATTTTGATTTCCTGTAGGAAATTTTATATTATAGAAATATTATTTTGAATAAAATTACATTTTAGAGATATTTTTAAGCTAACTGTATGTAAAGATTGATTGATTAATGAAAATCTCAAATTTTATTTTGGATTCTTAGAAACTAATTATTGCTAAAAAATAATGAGTGTTTTGCTCTTAACATCCTTTTCATTGATAATTTTTTTTAATTAAAGCAATTGTTTTTCATAAGTCATTGTTCGAAATTCGAAGGAAAATCTTATCTTGGGGGAGAGGGGAGAGAAAAAAATAGCTTTACACGGAAAAAATCTTGAGTAATGCCAAGCTATAGAGAGAAAAGAAACGTATCTGACAATGAAAAGAAGTGGAAGAAATTTTGCGAATGATATCTTTGAAAAATATATAAAAAGTACTTATCTTTAATTTTTTTAAAAAAATAAATGGTAGTTTTAAATGTTAAAATAATAATAATAAAAAATAGCAAAATAGACCCTTTTATCAATGCGTATATGAGCGTTAGCACTTTTTGATTCTGAAAAATATGTACTACTTCTTAAAACTGCAATCAAAAAAATCAATTTCTTTTTTAAAGTGTATGATGTGCTGGTATTCTTAAAAATTTAACAATGTAGGCATTCATAATGCAATATAAGTGTATACATAATCAACTATTAAAACAGTTTTTTTATGTAAAAACTTATTTTGCATACTGTCGAGTGACACATAGAACAGGGTACTAAAAAAAAAATAAATTAAAAAAAACATTCCTCCAAAATTAAAAAAGATACAAAAAAAAAAAAAAAAAAAAAAAAGCAATGTCCCTCAATTTTATACTTCATTATTAATTACCAGTCAATCTTCTATGCCTTCTTATGATACTTCAAGCATTCTCTAAAGTTACAAAAGTAATTTTAATTTCAAGAATTTTTTTCCTTAGTATTACTGAACATAATATAATTTTGTAATAATTTTTTTTTTTATTTACAAATCATTTCGTATAACAATATTTCTTGAATATGAAAAATATTTTACACACATATGCACAATAAAAAAAAACATAATTACCCAGTTTTTAATGAAATAGCTGCATATTATCTTTGAAAAATATTACAATTGATAATCTTGAATTTTTGAAAAAAATAAATGAAATTAATAGAGACTTATCAATGCACATTTAAAATGTTGATTTTTTTAGGTGTTTGTTTTAATGGTATTACTATTTTGGTTTCATCGTTGTTCCAGTTAATGCAATTTTTTTTACACTTATTCTAATTTAAATTGGTTTAATATATTCATTTTAGTTCTTAATGTTGTAATTACTACTTTAGTTTAGGGCTGTGCCAAGTTTATTATTTTATGAACTACCTGTGGAAGTGGTTTTCAATTGTTAATTATTGATCATTTCAAAAAATGCTCACAATTTTAATTTGACATTTTATGTAGTTGTGGAATTTTGTGAATTTCTACTTTTCTGTCTTTCTTCAATATACAACTATTTTTAAAAAAGGTACATTTTCGTTTCCGGCAGCTAAAAAATTGCAAAGTGAGTGAGTGAATATTAAGGTCGCACTATTCACCTAAACTGAAAATATTTTGATGAAATAATTTAACTATGGACTATATGAAAATATGGGGATGAGTTCAATTTTGTAAAATTAGAATGTTGCGAATACCTTTTATTAATAATCATTTCTAAAATTGTTCAATGTATTACAATGAGTATTGAGAATATTATGTATCTTTTACACTCTGGTATAAACTTAGCATACTTGTGCAAAGCATTTCTGTTGTACACAAACATTCGCAAATAAAGAACACACAAATGTTAAAAACAAAATGTACACAATTTTATGATCAGTGTTTTGTTATATACTTAGTTAACTTTTGAGTTATATTACATAATTATAGGAAACTTCATTGTGGATATTTATTATTAATTTTGACAGATCGTATTTTGAAACATTTAGCTAATTTTCATTCATGATACATGATGTTATATTTCATTGTGAGTATTTGTGATAATTTTGAAAAGTAGTATTCTGAAGGATTCACCAACTCACTCTTTTATATAATTATTATATTTTTCAGATTTTAATTTCATTTAGGAAATTTTATACTATAGAAATATTGTTATTATTTTGAATAAAATAACATTTTAGAGACACTATTAAACTAACTGTATGTAACGATTGATTGATTAATGAAAATCACAGAAATTTTATTATTTTGGATTCTTAGAAACTAATTTTCATTAAAAAATAACGAATGTTTTGGTTTTATTCTTAGCATCAGAACTGCATACTTTTCATTGATAATTTTTTCAATTAAAGCAGTTTTTTTATAAGTCACTGTTCGAAATGTGAAGAAATATATTATCTCAGTGGGGGGGGGGGCAAGAGAAAAAAATAGTTCTACGCTGAAAAAAGCCAGTGTAATGCCAAGCTATAGAGAGAAAAAAAAAACATATCTGACAATGAAAAGAAGTGAAGAAATTTCGAAAAGGGGAACTGTAACTATATTAGCATGAAATCATCCCCCCCCCGAAAGGGGTGACATCGAGAGGTGAAGAGGAATTTTCCTACCAATATGTTATACATTTGAATATGTCCATGCAACGCCGGGTTAAATGAAGGAGAAATAAACAAGGAAGTCAAAGTAATTTCAAAAAAGAATATTGGAAGTGCTGATTTTGTGAAAGGAAGGGAAAATTTATAAAGGTAGAGAAAGCCTGTGCAACACCAGGTCATGCAGCTAGTTTCGATTAAAATACAAACCTGAAGACGAGGATTTAATTCCAAGAAATAAAAACTACCATCATCTTCATAAAGATATTCAACTGTTCCAGTACTAACATATCCAACCATTTTTGCTAAACGAACAGCTGCCTATATATTCAAAAAAACCATATAAAGAAAGGTTAGAAATTCAGTAAAAATACTAAAATTGATTTAAAATAATTAAAATTTCATACAAAAGAACTGTTTACCTTTTCCATTTTTTCAAACACATCTGGATTAGCTATTACACAAGGCGCTTCCTCAATAATTTTTTGATGTCGCCTTTGAATTGAGCAGTCCCTGCCAAACAGAGAAATAGCATTGCCGTATGAGTCAGCAAGCAACTGAACTTCTAAATGACGAGCACATGTAGCCATTTTCATAATAAAAACTGGAGATCCAGGTACTTCAGTCTGAACCTGATAAATAAATATTGATAGAAAAGAAATAATAGCAAGAATATATTTCAGCAAAATTAAATACTTGAGGAATACAATAGTAGCCAATTGGGGGGGAATCACACACTTAGAAATTTAAGCATCAACATAATTTAAAACTGAAAGCAAAATATATACCATTTCATTAAAAAGAAAATAGCTTTTCAGTTCTAATTTTTTTCATTAAAAATATTGAATCAGATAAACTATAGTTGAGCATAATTAAGGAATATGATGCAAATTAGCATAAGACAAAAAGTAATACTGATCATTAAAATAAAACTAATTAGTATATAATAATTAATAATACATTAATAAACACATAAATGAAAATGCATACAATTTTAAATATATTTGAATAGCAATTATTTATATTTACCTGGCGAAACTGAGTTGGAAAATCTTCTATGCTGACAGCCTTACGTATACCCTTCCCTCCACCACCTTCTGAAGCTTTAATCATCACTGGAAAACCAATTTCTTGAGCAATCTATTTAATAGAAAATTATATATATTACTTTCCCGAATCTTTCCTTTTCATGAAGAACTATATTTCATCTTTTTAACATATTTGTTACTTTTTAAATTTTCATTTAAAAACTCATGGAAAATTGCTGTGTATTGTATTTTGAACAAAATAATTCCAGTGTATGTACCGCATTTACTCGAACCTAAACCGTCATCGATTCAAAGCTGCACCCCCAATTCTCTAGACGTGTTTGAGAAAAAAAATAATAAAAAATTGTGTAAAAGGTTCGTTGATATGAAATAAGATTTTTTAAAAAAAATTTTAATGGGACATAATAAGTAGATAATTATTTTATCAGTATTAAATTTCAAATACATACTTTAACCTATAATTATTTTAACCGTCAGTATGGTATGTTTCGAAATTGATTCGTCACTCGGAATTGGTGTGGCGTCGCCATTTTCCCATACGGTGTTGTCTTCCATGCTGTTCAATGCATTTGTTGTGCAACATTTTTTTTTAAAAAAGAATATATTACAGAAAAATGTAAAATTATTAAGAATTGCTGAACATTTACAAGCAAAAATTATATTTTGTTACGCCATCAACATATATTTGTTTTGTCCATGTCAAATTTTCAGTGGCCGATTATTTGCTTCCTTTTTTTCTGCATATAAAATTGTCTTCTTTTTCATACTTGCGTCATAGTGAACTTATCTTGATCCAGATATCTTTGATGATTAGAAGAAAGCGTATACAAAAAAAATGTCCTAAATAAGAGCAAACGACAATGTTTAGGGTACACTGAATACTGGGGATCAATTGTGGAATAGGATAAGTCATTGATGCGAAGTAGCCAGAATGGACGGTTTCGTTTTTCCTTTTGAAAGGGGTAGAAACTCAATTTCTCCAACAAATGTTTGCATTTGATTCTAAGCCATGCCCGATTTTTAGTAGCATTAACACTGGAAAAATAGTGCAACTTAGATTGGAGTAAACACAGTATATATATTGAGAGAGATAAAATTTATAATTCACTATAATTTAAGAATGATTTCAAGGAACAGGAGCTAAAGCCTTTAATTTTGGTAAGCATTTTGAGCAGTGGCGCACACAGGAATTTTTCAAAGGGGGGGAGGGAGGGGTCTAGGGTCAGAAGTCCACCATTCTCTTATTCTCCAATACGCCGCCCAACATATTCTTTTGATTTTGTCGATTTTCGGGAACAAAAAGCAGCAAAGGTTGATTATTATATAAATATAATTAGCATTAATTAATAAAATTAATTATTAATAACCACTACTTAATTAGATTTTACATACTATATACATTGGATTATAATCAATCAAAAAAAAAAAAAAATCAA
>BMAV01005967.1:253388-281636 GCA_019973955.1 Trichonephila inaurata madagascariensis
CATGAAATAACTTACATATGTATGTGGCCCAGCAGAAAAAATTGTTGAGTACCCCTGGGTTAGATCATTGTCGGTGCATGGAGGAAAATTTAAATTATAAATTGTAATGGAAGTTTCAATATCGATTCCATTAAAAATATAATGCCAAAAAGTTGTTCCAATAGTGAATTCTCAGGCTGCCTTCATACAATCACAGGATATAAGGTTGATTTTATATCCACTGAGTATGAGTGCAAGCTACTGATTAATACCCTTATTTAGGAAGGAAATCGCCTTACAATGGATTTCCTGCCATTCTAATGTTTAGGCAATGAGCAGCCAGATGCACTCAAGAAGGCCAAGGTTTTGATCAACCTGGCATACATATTTCTCTTAGAAACATTAAACAGATTATTAGAGAGCACATCCATAAAGTCAGACTGTGTCATTACAGAGATATTTCCACTAGGAAGAATTTGTCTTGTTAGATAGAACTGCCAGAATCTCTCTGCCAAGAATTATTTTTATGGCTTGTTTCAGATTTAAGAAAGAACAATTATTTGCAGGCTCACCTACTTAAATTTGGACTTGTTGACTTCCCTGACTGTGTGTTACATACTTCTACTTCAATAACTGAATAGGGACATTTTTTTTTCTTGACCTATTTTGTAGGATGCTCTTTCCTCAGACCATTTTGCAACTCTTCCAACTAGTAAACCTATTTCTTTTATTTATTGGATTGCTAGGCACAGTATGCTCGAAGAAGATAAATGGTATAATTGTGAATGCCAATTATTTTAAAAGTTCTTAAAAATGTTTCTGGAAGGGAAATTGCAATAGAATATTTATAATTAATATCTATTTAACCCCTTCACGATGGGCGTTGCAAATACGCATTCATCATGGACGCATCTCATGGCCAGACAGTGCAAATATGCATTTTAGAAAAACGCTCTGGTAGGCCGGGCGAAGCATAAATGACTTTTCAGCTGGAACGTTTATTAATGACCACTAGACGGCACCCTATGTCCATTATATTGAAACTGAACATAGAGTAACCCGACTTTCAGTCTGTTTATATTCTGCTTGGATTTGGTATTTTGCTCATCAGCTGTGGCTGGGGAGGGGATAGTCGAAATGTAAGCAAGTAGCTCGTAAAATTTCCACTTGATATAAAACATTAACATTTCTAATAACTCTCCCAATGCTTTTTTATTTTCTTTTTCTTAACAGTGTGGAGTGTTTGAGTTTTAGCGTCAGTTCTGTTACAATTTTTGTTGCTTTCAGATATATTTCGCTTACTTTTCTTATTTCAAAAACCTTGACTTCAGATTATTATTTGATTGTTTTGAAAGCATTTTCCTAACCTTAATATGAACAAAAAGGGGTAAGAAAAGCCAAAGTAAATAGTCACAAACCAAGTATAAATAAAAAAAATAATAATAAAAACGTAACAATTATTTTATGCTTGCAAATCATACAATGTAGGACTTAGCGTTTCTCCATGCTTCGAGAGATTTTCCACACTCAGTCTTCATTTTAATTTTATTTCATTTTGTAAATAATCTTTGTCATAATTTTTTTATTAATTTGAAAGTTTATTAATATGTTTCGTTAATGAAAATTTTGGAAAAAATTAAATAGCGCTTACAAAATTTATTTCCTAATACAAATGATATTTTTTTAAAAATTTCATATGAATTAAAGGAAAAACGTTATTACATTCTAGTTTTAATGTAACAGACAACTTATGTAGTAATCTAAAGGGGTACCAAAAATTAAGATGTTAATACTGAAATTTTATTATTTATGCTTTTTTTTCTTAACTTTTAGGCTTAGCAACGAAAACGCCCCATCCTGAAATGCAAGTCCTTGTGCATTCATCCCGTCCCTAGCCAGCATCTCATAGAAAATCGCCCTGTCCTGAAGAGGTTAAGCAATTTTATTTTTGTATTTACAACAAATCCATGAAACCTATAAATCATAAAAATATTAACCATAAAAATTTTTTAAAAATATTAATCTATTTATTTAGCAGGATGTCACTTGCTAACCTTTTTAGGTATCAGCTTCTGTAGCAAATTACTAATTATCTCAGAATTTAGTGCACGATTATTTTTAGGGGTTAAAATTCTATCATTTCTTTAGAGTTTTTTTTTTTTTTTTTTTTAATTAGACGATCCTACTACTTTGAAATTTGAAGGTGAACCTGTGATTTCATAACTCTGTAAACCTTGGAATGTTAATAGTAGTAGTAGCAGATGAAATGCAATCAATTGAGCATATTATTTGAGTGTAAGATTTAGCTATAATTCCTTTGGTTTGGATTCAAAGTCTGTTTTGTCAGCTATTGTTTTTGTTGAATTTTCAAAACCCTTCAATATGAAATTACCAACTTGACTTCTGGGTGTTGACAATTTTTCCATCAGTAAAAATGAAATTTTTTGCATCCCTTTTACATTTTTAACATCTTTTTCTTAGATCAATTGGGAGTATTAAGAGCAAATGCTAAAGCTTCCTTAGAATTTGAGCAAATGGGATCCAAATTGTAGTCCTTTCACTGCCATGTCCAGCGACAGTATCAGTGGCAACTTTACTGAAAATCATTTGTAACGGGTTTTTTTCAGGCATCTGCTAATCCTTTTGGGAAAATACTCTTTTTAACTGTGATATTAGTTTGAAAACTGCTTTCCGAGGTAGTACATGGTTTTATGCAAATGTAACTTCTATTAAACCCTTTCGCGCCTAACGGGACACATACGTCCCAAGCAAGTTTCAAAAAATTCTTTTGGGTCAGAAACGCTTTTCTGTCTAATTGGATACTTTCTCACCAGCCCTGCCAATATTTTTGAAAATATTTACAATCATAGAACATAGATGGCGCTACCGTACATAATGTCATTCCCGTGTTTTTGAAGTGTTGTAGCAGCTCATTCCATACTGTACGAACGTAAATTGTTTAGTTTGGGAAAATACCGCCTACTTTCGATTAAATTTTGATTCATTCATAAAACTAAGGCCCCAGATAAGTTACTCAGGAAGCGGATTACCTCTAATAAACTGGTAAATGGCAAAGTTTTATTTCCGTTTTTGTTATCGGGACATATGCGTCCCTCTCGTCTTGGATAGTGGGAACACATTGTCCCATCAGTCCTATGTGATCATTTCTCTTGATATTAAATTTTTCGGTTACTTTTGAAAAATAGTTGCTCATTATTTTTAATTTAGGCACACATTAATTCAATCTAAAATGACTCTATGCCGAGGACTTAATTAATGAAGAAATGAAATTTGAGAAGAGTCAGATGACGAATATATTGATTTTGATGATGCAATAGATCAGAGGTTCCCAAACTTTTTTGTCTCATAGACCCCTTGTCATGTTTTTCGCCTTTGAGTAGACCCCTTGTCATGTTTTTCGCCTTTGGGTAGACCCTTTTTTACTGAATATGAAATTTTTGTACTTTTTCAACTTAAATATCTTTTTGACTGCTAGTATAGAGCTATTTACTTGAAAATTTTTTAATTTTGTGAAATATAGTGTTTAAAATTTAAGAAACACATGTTGATTAATTTTTAATTAAAATTTAATAATTCATAAAATTACAGTTACATAAAACAAACAAAAGTGCTTTTAAGGGGAGGGATGAATCCGGCCCTTCAATAATAAATTTTCACATTTAAACCTTGTCGAGAGTTTAACCCTAAATCTTCTCAGTTCCATAATTCAGGTTAAATAACAAGTATGTCTTTAACACCAAAATTGCTAACATCCGTTTCTAAACTTTACTTTAAAGATTATCGTTAGTGCCTATTCCAGTTAATTCCTCCTGAAATATGACATTTATTTTCTTCAATGTGTCCATATGGTTCATTGCCTCCTGTGGTATTGCCATAGAGCATTCGCAAACCTAATTTCAAAATCTGAATAGAGTCCATTAAATGTTGAACGTAGGTTAAAACGTCATCTTCCTGGCGGATTGTCTGTGACAAAATAAGAAATTGCAAAAATCGCGACGTCCAGTATTACACTATTTTAGCTTAATTCAGGTATGAAAAACTTAAATGATAATTTTTGTTTTAATAAAATATATGCTTGTTTTAATAAAATGTAATTGCAAACTATCCTCGTTAAATTTAGTACATAAATCTGTTAAATAAGTAAAAACTGGTTTCCACTTGATTACATTTTTCTTTTAAAATTAAAGTCACGATCTAGTTTAATGAGAGCCACTATCATGCGTAGACACCCATTTACACCTCATGGACCCCTAAATTATTTTTGTACTGATGTGGACCCCTTACAGGTCGTCATAGACCACTTTGGGAATCACTGCAATAGATGATCCCGATTTTCAGGATCCAACACACAATTTGCAGTACTCATCCGATTCAGACGAGTGTGAAATGGATATCGATCCTGATACCATTCCCCAAAATACAAAGAAAAGTGATGCTTTGAGTGATATTGATACGGCATCACTTTCATCAACTGATGAGATTCCATCAGCTAATGCTTCAGGCTGTAGACCAATCTTATGGTTTCATGCAGATTCAACTTTCCAACCTCGAATGACAATTCTAGCAGACATCACCTAGTTTGTTATTCAACTTAAATCGTTCAGCTACCGAATTGGACCTGTTTCTCCAGTTATTTCCAAAAAGTCTTATAATTTGGATCTCTCAATGCACAAATCAATGACTCAAAAAGTTAGGACAAACAATTCACCCTACAGACCCCTCTAAAATTATGCTTGTCCTTGGATGCATGATTGTCATGTCTTACAATAAGGTGCCGAAATTCTCTCATTATTGGTTATCTAATCCTTCTTTGGGAAATGTAGCAATAAAAAATGCTATTTCAAGAGACAGATGTAAAACGTTGTCAAAACTATATTTTGGTGAAAACTATATTACATTGACGAGGTCGTTTCGTGCCTGAAACAAACCTTCAAACAGTGCCGAAATGAAAGCTCATATCAATCTATTGATGAATCAATGGCTAAATTCAAGGGAGTGAGGTGAAGGATTCTAAATGTGTTTGTTGTGCTGAATCACATCCATTATATAAGTGTGTAGTGTATTTAAAACTTCCCATAAATATAAGAGAATTAACATGATAAAAACTAATAACCTTTGTTTTAATTGCCTTTCTACAATTCATAGAGCGAAAGACTAAATCGAGATATGTTTGTTCAGAGTGTCAAAAGAGACATCATAAAACGATACATTAAACAGAACGAGCGCAAAACCAGGAGGTGAGAAATTCCACCTTTCAAAATCTAAACACATCAGCGCCAGACTTGGTGCCCGGCGTAGAAACTCAAAACAACTTACTAACTGCAATGAGTATAAACAGAAAAAAATGTGTTTTGGAAAGCTAAGCAATTTGTTAAATTGAAAGTGGAAATGGTTTATTCCCAGTCAAAGCAATTTTAGACAGTAGAAGCACTTCCAACTTTGTAACTAAAAGCTTATGCGAGTTAATTGGATTGAAAAAAATACAAAACTAATGTTTGGGTTTCGGGATTAAGCAAATCAGTAATTCCAATAGACTCGCGAGTTTCAGTATCTATTGGCAATAAAGAAGGGAGTTTTTGGTACCAATAATAACAGAAGTTCTTGTTTCAACAATGAAGATCAATTTTAATCTGAATAATATTCCGAATCTTAAATTAGCCGACAAAAATTTCAATATTCCAGAGTGCGTGCAAATGCTACTAAGTGTAGAAGTATTCTATGAATTAATGTTACCCAAACAGTTCAAGATGGAGGGTTCAAATGTTATTTTTCAAAACACTGTTATTGGATTTGTTGTTTGCGGATCTACTTCTTCAGACGGGAAGGGAAAAGAATATTGAGGGGTTATTCAGGCTGAGGATAATCTAGAGCTTTCAATTACGAAGTTTTGGGAAATCCAAAATGTAGAAATCAATTCTGTTAAAACCAGTGAATTAGATATTTGTGAAGACCATTTTAAAAACACTCACTCGTGAGATGACAGGGTAACATATATGGTGGCGATGCCATTAAAAGAAGATCCTTCATGTCTTGGTGAATCCAAACAAACCGCGATTCAGAGATTAAACTCTTTGTGGAAACGACTAAGTAGAGATAAAGAATATTTGTCCCTGTACAAGAAATTTTTACAGGAATATGAGGATTTGGGCCACATGAGGGAAATCAAGGCAGATGGGTATGGAGTTGCATTTTACATGCCACACCATGGTGCTTATCGTCCTGAAAAATCTACAACTAAACTGAGAACTGTTTTTAATGCATCAAGTCCTTCAATGAGAGGGAAATCTCAAAATTCAATTCAATTTAATGACTGGTCCAAGACCTCTTTTCCATTATGGTTCGCTTTCGAAAGCACAAGTATGCCTTTACTACGGAAATAGAGAAAATGTTTAGAATGATAAACATACACCCAGAGCAAACGTGTTTGCAAAGAATTCTGTGGAAGAAGGGCGTAGAAGAACCAATAAAAACGTACGAGTTAACTACAGTCATCCAACGGCACCATTAGTGCACCTTATCTGGCCACGAGAACTTTGAAGCAGTTAGCGATGGATGAAGCTAATAATTTTCCTTTTGCAGCTCCTGTGGTGCTGAGTGACTGCTACATGGATGATATACTTTGGGGATCAGAGAGTATAGAAGAGGTAAACTAATTGTAGCATCAATTAATAGAAATGTTCAAGATCGCAGGGATACAACTTCGTAAGTGGTGCGGAAATTACCCGAGATAACTTCAAATCTATAGGAGTATGCTTTCTTGAAGACTGATGAGACTAAAGTGCTAGGAATAATTTGGACTGTTTCCTTTTCAGAATAGAGCAACAAAGGTCAACTTCATTCACCAAAAGAACAGTTTAGTCTACTATTGCAAGAATCTTTGACCCGTTGGGTCTTCTCGGACTAATTATAACTTGGGCAAAGATATTTATGCAAAGATTTTGGTTGCTGGAATTGGGATGGAGAGATGAACTTCCTTTTACAGAAGAAAAGGAGTGGCATCGATTTATCGACTCCTTGGAAGCCGTGAATAACATCACTATTGACAGATGTATTGTGGTTCACAGAGCGGGGACCATTGAGTTGCATGCATTTAGCGATGCATCGGAAAACACGTATGGTTCATCCATTTATCAGAAGTCTATAATCTGCCCTTGGAGAAGTTATAGTGTGTCCCGTAACGAGTAAAAGCAGAGTGTCCCCTCTGAAGCAGATTTCCATTTCAAGACTTGAAATGTGTGGGGCAGTTCATGCAATCGAGTGTCTAAGATTCATCAACTAAGTTCCCATGACCAGTGGCATAACATTGCATCGGAACAAAATCCTGCTGATGTGTTATCTAGAGGGTTACTTCCTACTTCCTGAGGAGATTCCTGAGAACTCTCTATGGCGGAATGGTCCTGAGCTTCTTCAACAGAGTGGGAAACCAACCCAGAGAGATGACTTTTATTATGAACGAGAGAGAGAGCTTCGACTTTTTCAACCCTCTTATGGACCTTTCTAATAATTATTTTAAAATAATACATATTGTTTCTTATATTTATATATTTATTGACAATTGCAGATCCAAGGTGAAAAAGAGGGTACCTTTAACTACGAGTGAGGTAAATGATGCAGAAACCTGGCTTATTAAGCAGGACCAAAGTGGTATTAACTTAAGTGACCTTTCAGGTAATCTTAAATCTTTGAACATATTCCAGGATGATAAAGGAGTCCCAAGAGTTGGTGGAAGGCTGGAAAAAGCTTCCATTCCCTACAGCCAAAGGCATCCAGCTATACTGGCTAAAAATTCTAAATTGAGTAAAACATATTTCATAACTTTGCATAAGAAATTATTTTATGTTGGTCCACAAGGACTACTGAATTCAGTAAGATTGAGATTTTGGGCTTTAGGAGGTAGAATCCTAGCTAGGAAAATGGTTCATACTTGTGTGGTCTGTTTCAAGTGTAAACCAATTCCCTCTTCTCAAATAATGGGCAATCTTCCATATGAAAGAGTGAATATGGCCCCTCCATTCAGTGCAACTGGTCTAGATTTGGGAGGTCCATAATTTGTAGCTTACAAAAACCAGAGAAAAAGTGTTCTGAATAAAATTTATGTTTGTGTTTGCATTTGCTTTGTGACACTCGTGCCATCCACCTAAAAATTCTTTCCGATTTAACTTTGGATGCAATAATTGCAACCCTTAAGAGATTCATGTCTAGGCGAGGAAAATGTTCCAAAATTTTTACGGATAATACAACAAATTTTGTTGGTACAAATTCTCAACTAAAGGTATTTTATACGACCCTTTACTTTATAGATCAAAATCTGGTGGCATATTTCACCGAGGAAGGCATTGAATGGAATTTTTTTCCCACCAAGTGCCCCACATATGTGAGGTCTTTGGGAGGCGGGCATAAAATCAATGAAATATCACCTCAAGCGAGCACTGGGAAGATCCCGACTCACATACGAGGAGTTTGAAACAATGATTATCCAGGTGGAAGGAATCTTAAATTCCAAGCCCCTTACACCAATATCCAATGATTTTGACAACTTTGAGGTATTAACGCCTGCACATTTCTTGATTGGTCTATTAATTCTATTCTTGAGCCAATAGTAATTAATATTAATGACAATAGATTAAGCTGTTGGCAGAAAACAACAAAGGTAATTCAGGTAGTTTGGAAAAAATGGAGTACCGATTATCTGAATACTCTTCAACAGAGGACCAAGTGGATGATCGAGAAGGACAATATAATGTGTGGGACAATGGTAATTGTAAAGGAGGATTTTACACCAGTTCGCAATTGGCTTTTAGGGTACATCGTTGAGGTCTATCATGGTTCTGATGGTAAAGCGAGAACAGTCAGAATTAAAACAAAGACAAGAAAATGTAAGAGGCCCATAACTAAGATCTGTATTCTACCTACAGATGTAAATAGTTAAGGTCAATTTCAATTTAAGAAATTATCTTTAAATTATGCTTTGAAATTTTAACTTATTTTTTTACTGAAAATTTATAGTACTTTTTATATATATAACAATTTTGAAAATAATTGTGTAACCTGTGTAATAATTGTGTAAAATAATTGTGTGAATTGTGCAACTGTATTGTTATTGTTTAATATTAATATTGCAAGGCTGGGGGGTATGTTCGAGCATGCACAGTGGGCGCCGTCCAGTAGTGATTAAGTGTATTAAGCAAAACGCGAGAGTTGACGTTTTCAGAGTGAGTGTGGGAGATCAGACGAGCAAGAGCGTGGAATTACAGAGCCTACTACAGTGTTCCAACATATGCCCCAAGCAACCAAGAGAGAAAATAAAAGGTGTTTTGTCAACAACCTAGTCTGGTTTCCTGAGAGCAACATGTAGAGACAACTCCCCAACAATTAGTAATTCCAATATCATGTCTGTTTCTTCTTCAAACCCTCCCATACCCATGACCGACGGGTTCCAACGCAAATCAGTGGTCCCCAATGTCCAGGCTCGTACCAGTCCATGGATCAAATAGTACCGGGCTGCACAAAAGGAACGTTAAATTATTTCCATTTTATTTACTGAGGTGTATTTTTGTCGAGTTTACATGCGACTTTTTATGGAAATCACTTATTCATTTTTTGGTGTAACTGTGTTTTATTCTGAATGCATATTTAAATACAATTAAATTAAAAATTTTAAAATGTTAATTTTAATATAAGTAGTGTCAATGTTCTTCCCCTTCAGCACACCACAGTAAAACTATCAAATATTGACTGGTCCGAAGGGATAAAAAGGTTGAGGAGCACTGAGTTACACTACAGTACATATACTTGTCGGTTAATTGATAGTTTAAAAAAATCCAAGGGGTTTTACTGAAACCAATTTAATTACAGTAACTTTGAACACAAAAGGGCAACATATCCCAACTATTCTACTGATATAGTACCAAACCTTACTTGAATTATCCAAACACAAAAAGCATCCTTTAATGCAATTAGTAATCCTTACATCAAAAACTAAGCAATTACAAACAACTTATTGCACAAGGCTAATAACAATTACAATAATTTCAAAAAATTTGCATCAAAATCATATTTTGTTAAACTAATAGTAAAATGAAAGATGACTTGCCTCTATATGAAAGCTATCTCTGTGTATACTAACCAATACACCAAGAAAATAATCTCTAAACTTAAATGCTACGCTTATGTTCTTGCAAAACTTCTTTACAATGTTTCGTTGTTCACTTATCATACCTCTCAATTCAAATGAGCTAGTTAAAAAATTTTTTTTAATAACCAGAAAAAGTAGTTTTTTAGTCTAAATTCATTTTCACTACAAAAAAATAATTTAGTTCAGTTTTTTAAGTTATACCTGGATGTTGCACACTGGGGCCGGAAACCCTCATAATTGCCATCAAATAAAGCTGCAAGACCTTCTAAAGTGGATCAAACGTTTTCATAGACATGTATACTTTTAGAGAAAAAAAGTTTTGGTGAGGAACATTACTTTTTCAATTAGTACTATTAGCTCACAATCTCTATTATTTATCTATGTGGAATTTTCAATCGTTAATAAAATGCATTTTAAAGGGCTCAATTGAGCTGAAATTTTATATACGTGATTATTTTGGATGACAATACAATAATTAAATTATAATTAATAAAAATTCATTGATTAACCCGTTCAGGACCATGATCACATATATGCGATCACGCATTTCTCCCTCCACGGACAACAATATCATATACGTGATTGAGCTTTCCCTCCTCATAGGCCCATGACCATACCGGTGTAATCAGAGTTAGGAACGTTTTTATATTAATTTTTACAAGCACTAGATGGTGGTTAAAAAACATTTTTTTTTCGAATAATGTTTCATAAAACTTTGAAATTCAATATGTGCTTTCAGCTCTGTTTCTTTTTAAATAGATATTTAGGAATATAAACAACTGCATGTGTTTATTTTTCGAGATAATCGGACATTTAGAGGTTCGTGATCTATTGCTCTATGGATTTTGAATAAGTTGGTTTAGTTTTCTAATATTTTCTATATTCGTATTTAAATGTATAGGATTTTTGTCATTTTTTTTAAAGTGTATGTAATTTTTTTTTATTAAAATGAAAACATTTTCTTTAAAATTCGCAATTGTTTTATTAAATATAGCGAAAATTTTTGTACTCCACGTTCAAATATTATCAATGATAGTAAACTGTAAGTTTTAGCGTATTTGATTGCATTTAAAACTTTATATGAATTTTTAAAGGAAATTAGGCTTAGTAGGAAAACTCGACTGGTCTAGTGGGTGCGTATCCTATCCGAACGTACGGGCCTGGGGAAGCGCTTCTCTCTCCTTCCGCTGGTCCTGAAGGGGTTTAAACTAATTATTCAAAGAATTACAAATACAGCCACATTGGGATCACTTTTGGCGACTTAGCGACCATTTGGGGGACTTGTGTCAAGAAAAGGTTTTTTTCTCACATTTTAACACTAGAACCGCGGCAGTTTCGGTATACCTAAAACCCGCGGTGGGGTCAAATTGATCCCAATTAAGAAAAACCCATATTATGTTAAAAGTACGATGTAATTATTTGGCAATGAAATTTATTCATTTTTAACATTAAATTGTCATTATAAGTGATAAAAAATAAAAAGATATTACAATATGAAATATTGTATACAGTTAGTAAAATATGCAGACAACTTTAATAGAAATATTTAGTTTCTTACCAGTCAAGATTTCCTACACAGTTCATGCACATTTTGGGCAACTTCTTATTATATATTTTGTACACTTTCCACATATCAGTATTTTACAGTCAGAACAAGTATCTTAAGTTTTGTTCTTCGTTTTTAACATTTGAGACAGATTTAGTGTAGTGAAAAAATTATCTGTAGTGATATTTCTTCCTTTATTTTCAAAAGGTTCTATCAAACGCAAAACGACGTATTCAGAGAGAGATAGGTTTTCAGGACGTTCCTCATCTTATCCCCAATATGGAAAACCATTGAGCACATATTTACTATCAACATCAGAGCCAAGCCAAAACTTGATATCAAATTTATCTGCTTTACTTGGCATATATTGCATAAAACGACATCTGGCTTTAGACAGAAACAGCTGTTCATCAATTTTTATGAATGGTCCTGGTTTATAGCAAGTTATCGAATTTTCAATAAATTTCTTCCAAACTTCAGAAATGAAACAGAATTTATCTGTTTGAAGACATTTAGATCGTGTAGTGTTTTTGTTGAATCGCAGAAATTTCATAAGTTCTCTGAATCTATCTCTTGCCATAGTATCGCAGAAAAAAGGTGGACCCAAAACAACATACCACAGACTATCAAGCTCTAGATTATTTGCACCGTATAAACCTCGAGCATACAAAATTGATATAAAAGCATCTAGTTCATCTTAAGTTGTTGACCATTTATTTTTTCCCAGTTGCCGGTGAGCTTCTTCCTCTGTACAATTTTTGACATGACGAAACATAGGCTCATCTATAAGTAGCCTCCATGAACTAATTTTATAGCTATTTTCAATATTTCGCTCGGCATAACTGGTTGAGCCACTCTTTTCCTTGAAAACATTATGTTCAGCAATTCTTCCACTCATAAAACTCCCAGAGGTGATGCTTTTCCAACACATTCCATCATTTGTAACAAAAGTTCCAGAGTTCATTTCATCTGGATTTGAATCTAAAAACTTTTTACTGTTATTTACACATTGTTTTTTCTTCCCAGAAGTGGTTTTTCTGCTAGTACATTCTACAGGAAAATTAGATACGGTTTCATCCAAGGAAATATTTTCTTCATCCAGAGGCACATATTCATCATCGCTGAAAACAATTTCTTCATTATAGTCGTTATCTGATTCATTTTCCTACAATGGAGCATATATTCTAGGGGCTCACTAACTGTTAATTTACGCATATTTTTTCCAGTTATTTTCACCTAAGATCAATTTTATCTCCACATGTAAACAAGGTGGGAAAAATCGAACAGACTGGTGCACTCAAATTATCTCCAAGGCAATGCGAACAATCAGTAGTGCAGTCATAAAGAACTGGATGTGCGCTCGTTAGACTACCACATTGCCTATGGTAGTATTGCATTCCATTCCATTCAATAGGCCAAAACAAAAAACATCCAAGAGAAAACTTTCCTGGAATACGCTAACCCGACGCATCTCTCCTCTCCGGAATGTTCAGGGGACGGGAGGGGGGAAGAGTGCGCACACCCACACACAACACTGGCTACTCTACTACAACTAAATTCTCAGCTACTCTTCTGTAACCAGTAACAATCTACTGACCTTGAAGTATAATAGTTATGCTTACATCTGCGAAATGGAAAGAGGACTGAAAATCTTTTAATATTCCAAGAATCATTGAATTGCAAATTTAGTACTTGTGATTATAATGGAGTCAAAATGACCCATGCCGTGGTTTTAGGTATAAGTATTAGACTTATCATAGTTTCAGAGGTATAAAAATAGGAAAAGTTCAGAAATTTTGTTCAATTTCGTTAGTTACTTTTTGAGAAAATCGAAAACAAAATTGCTTTTGGGTCAAAATGTCCCCATCTGCGGTTCTAGAGTTAAAGCGCTCATTTGAGCTGAAATTTTCTATATACTAAAGTTTTGAGTAAAAATACGATAATTTAATTAAATTTATTAAAATTGACTGAAACTAATTATTTAAAGAATTACAGATAAAGCCACGTTGGTTTCATTTTTAGTGACTTGGGTCAAAACTTTTAAGATATTTTTTTTGTGATTTTGTCATATGTATATACATATTTATATTAATTGTAACTATTTAATAAAAAGTAGCTAAAATAAAATTTTTCTTTGTTGATCTAAGTAGGAATTGCCTTAATTTTTTTTATACTACTTGTTTTCATTAAAAAAAAGTGCATGGTATCTTTTTTTTATTAAAAAAAAGTAGCATTTATTACTATACAGTGGACCATAAAGGTATTCGTACACTTGCAATCTCAGATAAAATTTAATGTTCTTGACTAATAAAAATTAATATATTGGAATTGTAATTTTTTTACGATATCTGCAACTTGTTCTTAATGGAATGACATGATTAATTTTTTAAAAATAGTACAATTATTTTTAAAAATTAATAATAAAAAAACTATTAAAAAATTATGCCACAAAAAGTCTTTGTACACTTAAAAAAAATCTCAACATAGCTTTAAATATTGTTTTTCTTTCTTAATTTAGTACTTAGTGGGATATCTTTTAGTATCCACAACAACTTTTAAACGTCATGGTATAGATTTAATCAGTTTTTTGTAATTTCTGCATCGATTTTCCTCCATTCTTATGCGATTGTTTTCACTTCCCATTATGTGTTTATATGTCATGTTTTCTTTTCTTTTTAAATCAAATTCTCACTAAATATGTTCTAATGTGCTAAATAAAGTGATTGAGGAGGTATTTTCAGAATTTGGGGACAGTTATAGAGGCATCAGCAGTGTACATTGAGAGCAGTGTGCTTGGCGTCATTATCTTGTTAAAAAATGAAGTCGATTCCAATATCCAAATTTTGGACAGTTAATTTAAAATTTCTCTTTAAAATATTTAAATATGGCCCATGATTCACAATACTGTCAAAAAATACCAAATTACCCAATTCTGAGGTCGATTTACACCCCCACGCAAGAACACTTCCACCTCAATGGCTCATTGAATCAACTAGATACTTGGGATTAAGTTTCAGAAAATTCAAAATTGACAGCAAATTGATTGGGATGACAGAAAATTCAACATTTTTGGTTCCGATGGGCATATAATAGCTTGTAAATGAAAATAGGAGGAATTTAATCCTATGAATTTATGTGGAACAAGAACTCTGCCACCTCCATGCTGAAGCATCCAAGTGGAGGTATTCTTGTGTGGGGGTGTAAATCGGTTTCACAGGATTTGGTAATTTGGTATTTTTTTTAGGTTACTGAGAAC
Source organism: Trichonephila inaurata madagascariensis (assembly GCA_019973955.1). Classification (NCBI taxonomy): domain Eukaryota; kingdom Metazoa; phylum Arthropoda; class Arachnida; order Araneae; family Nephilidae; genus Trichonephila; species Trichonephila inaurata. The sequence goes on from BMAV01005967.1 coordinate 268,326, forward strand.
CATGAGCTTTATTTAAAATTTTAAAGAAAAATTTTAAATTATCCGCTCAAAATTTGGATATTGGAGACAACATTTTTTATCAGGATAACAGCGCCAAGTACACTGCTCTCAATGTACGCCGCTGGTGCCTCTATAACTGTCCCCAAATCTGAAAACACCTCCTCAATAACTTTATTTAGCCCAATAGAACATATCTGGTGAGAATTTGATTTAAAAAAAACGAAAATATGACATAGAATCACATAATGGAAAGTAAAAACAATAATCACAGAAGCATGGAGGAAAATCGATGCAGAAATTACAAAAAACTGATTAAATCTATACCAAGACGTTTAAAAAATGTTGTGGAGACTAAAAGATATCCTACGAAGTACTAAATTAAGAAATACAATATTTAAAGCTAAGTTGAGATTTTTGTTAAGTGTACGAAGACTCTTTTGTGGCGTAATTTTTTAGTAGCTTTTTGATTATTAATTTTTTAAAAAAATAGTTACACTATTTTTAAAAAAATTAATTATGTCATTCTATTAAGGACAAGTTGCAGATATCATTAAAAAATTACAATTCCAATACATTAATTTTTATTAGTCGAAAACATTAAATTTTGTTGGAAATTGCAAGTGTACGAACACTTTTGTGGTCCACTGTATAGTACGATAACCTGAAATTATGGGCAAAAGGTACGGCTTTCACTATACATATAGATACAGTATTGAATTGTGATGAAATTTTTTTAAAAAAAAGTCGAACATATATTTATTGATAAGAGTCTAAATAAATTATGTACTCTAAAATTACTTCATTATGAATAATAATTAACTACTAAAGATAAGTAACGGCATATTCAACTCCATGATTATCGTCATCGACTGTCACATCATCATCTGACTTATTTAAAGATGGAACTTTCAAGATGTGATGTCTGCAGCCACTCTATTATATTTATTAAATTTTTCTTCTGTTCTCTACATGCTTTCACCCATCTTGACTTACACTGAATCTACTCAAAGGCTTTTTTAAATCCTTGACGTGACAACTCGTTCATTTTTCCAGCTCTTATTAAATACTCATTTTGTTGTTCAAAACTATTATCCCCCCAAACAATACATTATATTTAAAAGTTTTTGTCTTGTCATAAATAATACATTAGAAGACATCCCTAAAACGAAATAAATAATTTTGAATAACAAATTTGGATGAAATTATTTGGTACTTCCATATTAGCATCACTGCAGCAAAATTGGCGCCACACGAATAGTACATTGATATCAAACAACAAAGATTCTAAAGCAGTGGTACTCAACCTATATCCCTTTTCTAAGAGGCCCGATCTTAGCCAATTGCACTAAAAAATTCAATTGTTTAAGAATAATGTACTAAAAATTTAGCAGGGAATTATATCAATCAAGCAATCAAATATATCAATTTTCTTTTCTTTTTTTTAAGTAGAATGTAAAGAAGAGGCTTGGTCATAGATGAAAGAAAATCGAAACTAGCCCATAACTCATTCAAAGATATATAAAAATAAATATTTTTCTACATGTGTTTGATACAAAGATAAAAATAGTATTAAAGTAAAAGTAAAAAAAACTGAGTGTTAATATTTTGATTAATTTTGCATTGTCTAATGTTGCTTTGGTCTTACACTGTTTTTCTTTCCTCATTACCTGCATGGAGCGACCTGCGTGAAATACTTGTCTTATGTATATGGCCTGCTGAGAAAAAAAGTCGAGTAACCCTGTTCTAATGTGTTTTATTTGAAAAAATACTAATCAGATTTTAACGTGAAATGGTGCCAATTTGACTGTGGTGACACTAACATGTAAGTACCAATTATATTTTCTGTAAGTCAAGTACTAAATATGTATCTATATCACAAAGAAGCAGAAAAAAAGAATTGTTTCTAAGAGCTTATACAATGAAGATTATTTTTAGGTATAACCACCCTAGCTTAATATTTCTCTCAAAACCTAAACAAAATATCTATTGTTTATAAATTTTCCTGATATTTTACTACATACCTAATTTGTCTTGGCTACCATAAACTATTTATATAATGAATTTAAAAAAATACCTAAAACATGGCTACATATCTGAAGATGAATATTCCATAACTAAATAATGAATTTATTTAAGCATGAAACTACTTTTAAGTTGCCCATAAATCATTAATACTGAATAGCTCAGTTTACAAAACATAAGTACACTTCACTGTGGTAAAAAACCAGGTTTGTTACGAGGCATTTAAATACTATCAAATAGTATTTTAGTTGGTAATCTAAGTAATAAATGAGGGTACTTTGAAATCACTTTATATTTTTTAAATTTTTGGCAGCTTTTGAGCATATCTGCCCCACTGTGCATCATAAGTATGTAGAGCACAATTGGTTGAAACTCGAAAACTTTAAGTTATTAACAACTATGAGACATAAGCATATTTTTTCATATAAAAAACTCACTTTCATGCCCTCATCAACATCTGAAACACAGCCCTTTCTATAGAGTTCAGAGCGAATTTTGATTTTTTGTCCTTCATTCCAATCAGCCTTCAAATCTTTGAAAAAAAGAATAATAAAGAGTTAACACTTTTTGTAAAAGCACAAAAAGAGTATTAACAAAATATTGCATAAATATTTAAGCAGAAATTTAATAAAAGGGTAAACTAATACAGCAAATTTATTCTTCAATTATTTGCTTATGTTAAAATCAGTGAAACATTAACACATCTCCTCAAAATAAATTTATTCTGTAGATATAGCAGATGCTGCCCAAGTGTCAATTTTCATGGGGGTATTGGTTTCCATTTTAAAAATTAAAAAGAATTAACAGCACTTTATCCACTTACGAACACTACCAAGTCTCAAGATTTATTAAAGGGCTGCTACATCAACACTGAATCGCTTTTCATTACAACTTATCAAGCTTAACACAGATGATGCTCTAGCAACAGTTCGGAAATTGCAATTTATTAAAAATGAGGCATCCAAAGTCAGTAATACTACAAAGTTAAATTTTTATTGCATTATTCATCCAGAAAATGCATGTTTCAAGACCCTCAAAAATTAACCCTGTCATCAAAATAGTGAACTTTGTTAAATAAAAAAAGTTTAAATCACAAGTATTTTCAAGAAATTCTAGTTTTTTTTGGACTCTGATTATGATGATGCTACACTTATTGCAGAGGTAAGACAAGTTGGTCTAAGCCAAAACGTTATAAAGACTGATTTGCTGCAGTAAATACAATCATTTTTTGCAAGTCAAAAGGTTACCCAGAGTTATAAGACAAAGAATGAATTTGCCACTTTGCAAGCGTATCTGAACAATATAACTAGCCACCTAAATGACAGTAATACTCCTCCAAAAGGGAAAGATCAATTAATAAATCACATACGATTTTATTTCTGCATTTCAAATGAAAATTAGTCTTTGGGAATAACAGTCCAAGAAATAAAAACTTTATCACATTCCTACATTTCCTTGACAACCAGACATCACTCAGGAGAAGGCAGATAAATACACATTTTTTTAAAGAAAACGTGTGTGTGCATTTGCAATGTCACATAGTACACATGAGTTCATACCGAGAAAGAATAGAAATGGAACTTCGTGATATGTGTTGAGATATACAGTTAAGAGAAGTTCTATCACGTAGGATTGGAAGTTCTATAAAACATATATAGACAATAAATATCCAGAGAATTAGAACATGTTTGGACAATAACTACGATAATTGAAAACACTTAAGCATACAAACAGCTTCTTAGTCCCATGAAGCACATCAAATCACAAGTGAGAAGACAACTTACAGATAATCATTTGAAAAACTGTGTCATTTGAAATCAATATTGATGCATAGTTATGCAAAACAAAATCAGACATCTAACTAAATCAGAATAATTTAAAATTGTTTAATATGCAGTTGGACCTCTATATAACAAAGTCGCTAAATCCCGGAAAAAAGTTCGTAATATGGAAAATTCATTATAAAGAGGTTCATCTTTTAGTATACTTTATAAACCACATAAAACAAGTTTTAAACTCATAAACACTATATATTATATAAAAAAGTATAATTATTATATCTAATTATTACCTTTTTTAAACTAATATATGTTTATTTTATATATCTTAACCATCAAAAAAGAAAGAAAGAAAAAAACTGCAAGGAAAACAAGAAAGAATGTCGAAAAATTCACTGTATTTTCAATATTAAGAAAATAATTTTATACTAAAACTAATGAATTTTAAGGACATTTTTTTAATTTAAAACGTACAAGTACTATTAAACATACATTATTTTATAATTAGAACACGGGGACACGGCACAACTTCACTGAGGGTGAAAGAGGATAGCAAAGATGTTTCTAGTGAGCTAGACAATGGGGATTTAAGGTTGCACTTCTTGGATGAAACGCCAAAAGCAATAGAGTTCTGGACAAGTTAGGATCTAATAAAACCAATTCAAAATTTATGACCACTATAAACTGTGTTAAAAAAGAGAATAACTTGAAATGTTCAAAAATACTTTAAAAATAGGCAGCAAAAAAAATTGAATCACAAAAGAAAAAGTTTGTTATATAGAAAATGCACTTTGCTATAAGAGAGGTCATTTTACAAAGAAAATCGTGAAATGTTGAAAGTTCCAGGAAAAAGTTCACTATATAGAAAAGTTCGCAATATAGAGGCTCATTATATAGAGGTTCGACTATATTTGATTCTCTCAGATTTCTTCACAAAAAATAAATATACCCATTTTTTGTTACCTTTTACATTAGATCTGTCAAGTGTTTGATCATGATCTCCCCTGCTTAAAAGCAGGCAAAGCTGTAAGCACACATTTTTTTTTTAATTTTAAAAAAAAATATCAGGTGCACAGTCTGGAAGGTAATATTATTCCTAAAATTTGACTGCTACTGAAAAGGTTGGCCACCCATGATGCAATAATTCCTCCATTTTAAATTCTACAGAAGAAAACCAAAGCTAGTAAAATAATTTTAGGACACCATATTGTCTTGGTTGACTATCAACTAGAAAAAATTCTTAATATACATATGCAGCACATTGACCATACAAAAATGAAATTCATTCAGAAGTTTTCATTCAATTTTTTAAATCATTGTGAAAAACAAATAATTTATAGATATGAGAGATTTCCCTCACAAGTTAATTTTTATAAAAAACAGCCAATTAATTCTAGAAACTGGAACAGCAAAAGATCTTGTTTTCATTAAGTTAAAAAACTAATTTAAGGAATGTAATAAGAATTTAATTGCACTAAAATTCCCTTCCCACACACATGACAGGAAATTCTAACTTATAATTTTAACTGCAAGTAATATTTTATTTTGTTTGGAATACAAACAATGTAGTGTTTATCCTAACATTTACTGATTTCTTACACCACTCCTTCTGTTGGGAAAATAAAAGCATGAATAGTTTTAAAAAAATAAAATTAAACTCATTTAAAAAAAATAGCAAAATATTTTATGAGAAGGCATACAGAAACAATAAAGATAAAGGTGGAATAAAAACTATATAAGGCTTTAATAGTACAGCCTTTAAAAGTTATTTATATGCACATACAGTACGAAATAAATTTTAGCAAAGGTTTTACCAAGCATAACTATGCATCAATTATTTTTTATTGAAGTGATAACTTCTATTGGCGCATTTTGCTGGAGAGTAAACTTGAATGAACGTTACGCCCGGGTGTGTAACGCTCCTTCGGCTTTTTTCGTCTCGAGTCGAAAATCCTGCTCGTACAAGGTCATCCGCGACATACACACTGCTAAAAAGAAAAGGAGGGATGTTTCCCCTCGCCACTCTGAAACGTGATAGTTTGTAACCCCCGTATCACCAAAAATGAATGCGGGATTCTTTCTAATCCTAGTTGGAGCATGAAAATGAAACATGTAGTATTTTTTAAAAAATCGGCTTAGAGAGAGAGAAATCCTACTCTAAAATTAAACAAAATGTAGAAAAAGGACAAATTTTTATAGCACTAAATAAATAGTAAAATTATCATTAGCAATATTGCAGTGAATTTAAGAATAAAAATCTATTTTTGTACGTGAATCAGAATAGCAATGAACAAATAGTTCTATTAATCACATTACTTAAATATACATTGAGTCTAAAAAGAAAATTTAAAATAACAAAATTAAGTATACATGTATTAAGAAAAAGTTACATTAAATAATTTAAATACAAGAAAACAAAATATAATTAAGAAGACTTACCTTGCAGCAGCACCGGAATTTTTTGTACAAAACTACCATACAATGACAAAAGAGCTAGTATAAGCTAGATATTATGTAATATAAATCTTCTGATTAAATCCTTTTGTAAAGGTTTTAACCTAGATTCCTCTCTTCCCAATCAACTACCTGTCTTACCATCTCTTTGCTTAAATTCATTCATGGATAGAATTGACATTGGAAATTGAATTGTTAAATTACAACCAAAATTCACAAAGTCGGATCGGGTTTTCTGAACCAATTACCTATGATATAAGTGGGAATTTTAGTGGACCTTTTAAAAGACAAATCAAAGCCTTAAGTTGATTTTTTAAAATCAAAATTCAATTTAATTATGTCAAATGATTGAAATGAAAGCATGAGAAAATACGGAACGCTTGACAGAGTTTTTTTATAGATATTTAAATAAAATTTTATATCAAATATTTATAACCTTTCTCAGCTACCATAAGCCTATTGCTTTCTTTTTAGAATACAATTAATTCACAAATATGATTGTATACTTTGCTCAAAAATATTACTTTATGAGTATAGACATATGAATAAATAATTTTATAGGACAGTACTAATATTCTCTTGTTTTTTATTCACCGAACTAATCCTTGAAATGGCATTACAAAATTTGCAGTTATCACTTCTAACATGAGGTCATAAGCACACACACTTTTATTTAAACATTTTTTTTAATTCAATACAATAATCATGCTACAGAATTTTTATATTGGATTTCAAAAGGATTTTCAGTACTTACATACTATTGCAACCATATTCGTGACATTGAATAAAACTGCACGAGTTCTAAAAATGGAATATGCCGATAGGAATAAAGAGTGCATATTCAAAAAATACTATGTGAAAAACAATTATAAATCAATAAAAGAGAAAACTTTTTTTTGAATTTTCTATATTATTTTACTATTAAATATAATTAATATTATAATTATATCACATTATAATTATTTTTATTAAAGAATTCCACAAATCCCAGATTTGTATTTTAGTATTCGAGCTTGAAATATCAAAAAACTGTTAGGCTTAGAAGGTTGCCAATTCAGCCCCTACACATATGAAGTAGGGGTTGCCAATTTAGCGAGTTATCTTGAAATTTGCCATGGTTCTGAGAGTACTTAAGTATCCAATTTTCTAATGACTAAATATAGGTTAAAAGTAGACAAATAAATTTCTACATTGTAAAATATGTTATACAAGGGAACTTAAAGAATGGGGGAGAGAGAATAAGGTAATTAGAAACACAAATTGAAATTTCCTATCTTTGAGCTTTACAAAGTTTTTTATTTATAATAAATTTGAATACTTTTATAGAAAAGAAAGCAACTTTTACCAAGTCCTGAAAATTTCAGACATTTCAACACACCTTCTAATGTTACCTTATACATATATATATATGCAATAATTCCCTTTAATTTCATCCTGAATAACATTTTAATTTGTAATGGTCCAGTCCCCCAGGACTCACACATAAGTAATTAGTTCTTACCTGCATGACAGGATTTAATCATAAGAGCATCTTGAAACTTAACAGCTTGTATTTTTAAGAGTAAGATTACAAATGTAAGTAGATCAGAAACTGTTGAACAATAGCTTCCCACCAATCATAGCCTCTGTAAGAGGAAGTCACGCAGATTGCTGCTGCATATAAATAGCCAAGACTCTGAAAACTCTTTTTGTTATGTAGTAATAAGCTATAGCCTGTTTTTTCTCTTCATGTCTGCTTTATGCGATGTCATAAAGCTGTTGTCCAGTAACTGTTATATGTGAGTGCGATCATCAATAAAGGCTGGACGCTAATTAAGATGTTTCTTTGCATTAAATGATTCCTCATCACTACAACAATCACAACCTGGATAATGGGAATAAATAAAATCTCCCCGCTTGACACCATGTATCTGCATATATAAAATAAAAAATGGACTTCTCTTTATAGGGTTTCAAGTCAGTTTTATCAATATGTTGCTTTACAGATGCCAAACACAAAAGATATTTCAGTAAATCTACTGACAAGTTATACAAATACATAGAAAATAATATTAATTTGCATACATTTATAAATATATTTTATTATGATATAGCAAAATAATTAGTTTTTCACAAATGATTCAAGTTAAATGACCAATACTATTTGTAATTCAAAATTGTAGTTATTGTTTACTAGATGAAAATAATATCAGTAATTGCTACAATATAAGAGAAGAATATATATGGCATTACAAAAAAAGAGAAAGAGCCATTCATCAAACACAAACAACTTACAATATGAAATGTTTTACATCTTCAAGAACTTATACAGCACAATAAGCAAAATTAACTGATGTTGTAAAACATTCACATATAGACAACTCGTAAAACTCCAGAATACTTATACTTCCAACAGAATTTTTTTTATTCTTATTCCATGTTCTCTAGTATCGATTTGTGAATGTTTCAAAGACTTTCGATTGAATGGAAGAAAATTTGTTTTGAAAATTTAAGTCATATTTTTATTTAGTAATATATCTCATATGTATGATGTTAATCAATTTTTTAAATAAAAAAAACTGGTCTCCAATACTTCTCCAAAATATTAGTGAGTTAAACTTTGAATGGAAATAAATCCACTTTGAGGTTTTTTGGATGTTACAGAAACTAGTCAAATGAAAACAATTTGAGGGATAACTTTACCATAATAATAATAATAGCAATCATTAGTAGTTAATAGAAATAAAATTAGTAAAAAAAAAATAGTTTTAATAAATATTTCCAAAAGTATAATAAATCTTAAGTAAAACTTACCAGAGCCACTCCAAGGCAAAGTTGGAATGCCAGCAGTTTGAGCAACAATTGATGATGCAATTTTATCTCCCAATGACCACATAGCCTTTTCTGGTGGGCCTAACATGCAAATAAAAACAAGTAATAAAAAAAAAAGAACTTCAATTACCAAATTTAAATTATCAAGAAAATTTAATATATATTTTTAAAATACCCATGAATGCTATGCCATTTTTATACAGTAACTCAGGTAATTTAGGATTTTCAGATGCATGGCCCCAACCAGCCCAAACAACCTAAAAATTTTCAAATAAAAAACAGTAAAATTACATTAATAATTACACAAGGTATATAATACAAAAAATAATTTCAAAAAAAGAATACAATTTTTACATAAAATATATCTATTAGTAAAAGTAAAATTCTCCATTTTATCAGGAGAAAAACAGATTAAGTACCTGTACATTCATTCTTTTGGCAATATCTAATATCAATTCTACATTAGCATAATTGTTGTTATTAGTACCTCCAGGAACAGGAACATAATGATCAGCAAGCTTAATGTATTCTGTAAATCAACGAACATTCTAAAATGAATAACCAAACGCAATACATGAAAAATACATTGAAATTGGTAAAAGTAAAAGTAAAATTTTACCAGCATTAGCCTTTAAATCTTCTGGAGTAACCATGACAACAAATCGTATTGCCCTTTCATTTCGAAACATTTCATAAGCCCATCTTCGAATTGATCTCATGCATTTTACTGCCGCTATTCCATTATTTGCAATTAAAACCTGAAAGAAAACTCTTACTGTGAATAAATTGAAAGCATTTATTACTTAATATAAAATTATTAAATATTTAATGATTTGCACGCAGTCGTGTCTTTCAAATTGGCCAATTGGACATGCCTGGTCCCCAGGAGCTAGCAGTAGGACTCTACAATAAGCTACATTATTTTAATCAGCACAATCTTGCAACAATAAAATAGATTGACACTTGAGTAAATGCATAAGTAAACAAACATCCTGTTACTTTTTATTAAAAACTAGCTGGTATACCCGTTCTTCGCACGGGTGATGTGAAAAATTAAACAATACAGACTGAAGGATAAAGGAGTTTTTAATGAGTTAATTTTATGGGAATTGTAAATTAAACAAAAAGAAGCTTTTTGCATATCTCAGCTAAATAAAAAACCATGTTTGCTTAATTTTAAGTCTGTAAATATAACAGCTGATAAAAAAGATTTTTTAAAAAATTTATAATGCCCGTAATGTGTAATACGTTAATATTAAATCTCTGTATACAATATTGAATTTATTGAACAATCTCCCTATATACAATATTAAATTTACTGAACTATCTCTCTATATACAATAGTCAGTTCAAAACAAGTCTAAAATACAGTAGAGTGAAACAACTCCGCACGCGGGGGGGGGGCGCGAAACGCGTGAACTTTGACACTGTCGATGGGAGAGGACTGGGTTAGATGAAACGAAACCGCTGCAAGCAAGAGTGAGAGGGATGCATGACCTTTGACACTGTCGATTAAAATAAATGATCCCTATTTGAAACGCATATTGTTCAAAATTTCATTTGTTTTAATTTTATTTTCGTGGAACCCTAATCTTTTTTTTTCTATAATAAAAGTAGCCTAAGTTATTCCTTAAAACGTTAGCTATCTGCCGGTGAAAGTTTCGTCAAAATTGGTCTAGACGTTTCAGAGATTAGCCGGAACAAACAGATAGACAGACAAAAATTTAAAAATTGATTTTTTCATATAAGTACCTTATATATTTTTTAATGCATTTAGTAAAAAGCTGTTAATTTCAAATTACAAACAGACACATCATTTTTATTTATATTGTTATGTAGATCCAAGGGTTCGTGATTTTATGCAGAACAATCACAAAGAAAATAAACAGTTCTTCAAGAGCGATGCAAATTTATTAACAAAAATCCAATCCTTTAGATACAGGATTCAGCAGCAATATTCACAGAGTAAATATCCAAAGGTCTTCACACCTTCAACAGCAATCAAACACAATAACCAGTGTTTAAAAATACACAAAAGTAAAGATTATCCGCAAGCACAGCCGAGCTAATCGCTAGTCAAAACAATTCTCACTACTCGCTGGTTTAATCCGAACTCCCCGCCGTCCCAGCGAGCATCTCATTTATAGGCGCGACAGAAACTTCCAGAAATATAGCCGCTCGTGACATTAGTGCAGAGATCCACTACTTTCTAGAAGATTCCAGAGGGTTCCGAACACGCCAACATGGTCGCCAATGACGCCAAAATAATGCCAACTTGGCTCTAGCGCCAAGATATCGCCAAGTTCTCATTGAATCGCCATTATCACGTAAGGGGCGGCATTGCTTGTGAATGGTAAAATTTTAACATGAAATAAACATAACATAGAGTAATTAATATAAATGCATTAACTACTCAAATACAAATTATTTACACTATTTACACAAAATTCATAACACTGCCCCCTCTTCAAAGACTGCACGTCCCGGGCAGTACAATCCTTGAGTAAGAGACATCCATTTGCAGGCAAATTACATATAATAATCACATATAAAGTAACAAATGTACTCCACAGCATATACAATACAAATAAATTCAAAGCACATGAAGAGATGTAGACATAAATTCCAATATTAAAATAAAACTAAGGTATTAGAAAAGCTAAAAAAAAAAAAGATGCTGGTTACATTATTTACAAAATAATTAATGACCATGGTCTGAACTGAAGGATCTTATGCATCTTGGCCAAGATATGGGGCTAGCCTATTATAATGTATTACCTTAGGTTTTGAGTGTGGTGATTTCTGTATCCGCACCACAACGTCATTCAGTCTTTTTAGGACTGTGTAAGGACCTTCCCAGTTGGTCTACAGCTTTGGAGAGAGTCCTTTGCGACGTTTTGGATTTCATAACCACACTTTGTCGCCTTAGTGGAAGTTGTGTCCGGTTGCTCTTGCGTCGTATCAGGTCTTCATCTTCTCGGAAGCCAAGCCGATTCTTTCCCCAGCCAGATGATGTATTTCCTCCATTCGTGCCTGGAGTTTCTCGACATACTCCTCAGGCGCCAAGGGAGCATCTGGTGGTCGGCTGAACAGAAGATCTGCAGGCAGACGAAGATCTCGTCCGAAGAGCATCTGGGATGGGGAATAGCCGGTGGTCTCGTGAACGGCACTCCTGTAGGCAAGCAGGAAAAAGGACAATTTCTTGTCCCAGTCCTGTTGATTACTGGAGAGCAGGAGAGGGAAAGAGAGTGTAGAGGATATTCCGATTGAACCTCTCTACCATGCCGTCAGACTGAGGATGCAAAGCTGTTGTCCTGGTTTTGTCGATGGCGAGTATTTCACACAATCTCTTGCAAACTGCAGAATCGAAGTTTCTCCCTTCAGCGGAGTGCAGTTGTAGAGGGACCCCGAATCGTGAGATCCAGTGTTGAACTAGAACCTCTGCAACAGTCGAGGCCTCTTGGTTGGGAATATGATAGGCTTCAGGGCACTTAGTGAAGTAGTCCATGACAACCAGGATGTTGTTGTTGCCATCTGACGATCTCTGAAGTGGACCTAGGATATCAAAAGCTATACGTTCGAATGGCGCTCCCACATCATATAGCTGCAGTCTTCCTCAAGTGCGTTTTCTGGGACCTTTGCTTGCAGCACAGGGATCACATGTGCGACAACACTTTTCCACGTCACTCCGCACATTGTTCCAGTAGAAGCGCTCACGAACTTTTTGTAAGGTCTTCATAACACCAAAATGACCTCCAGTTGGACTGCCATGGAGTTCCTTAAGAACCGTTGAAACTCTTGTCTTCGGGAGTATTAATTGCCACCTGAATGTTTTTCCGTCATCAGACTCCCATTTTCGATATAAAACACCATTTCTCAGATGGAGCGCGTCCCAAAGAGCCCAGTAACGCTTCGTTGTAGGATGGAAAGGGGCGATATGTCTTGCCAGCTTGGCTTTTCGTCAGACGACTCTTTGAATTCTACGATTGGTTTTATTTCAGGATCAGCCAGTTGATCTTTTCGGAGGCTCTCATCACTCCACGGGTCCAATGCCGATGTTGATGGCATTGTTACTTGGCGGACTATTGGATCTATAACACCAAATTTCTTTTCGATTCTCGAGCAGTATTTGCAGCTCTCAAGAAAGGGTCTTCTCGAAAGGGCATCTGCATTTCCATGTGCTGATTCTTTTCTGTGGTGAATTTCCACGTCATACTCCTATAGTCTCTGTATCCACCTAGCTATT
>BMAV01005967.1:286636-302589 GCA_019973955.1 Trichonephila inaurata madagascariensis
CGCCAAAAATGATGCCAACTTGGCTCTAGCGCCAAGATTTCGCCAAGTTCTCATTGAATCGCCATTATAACGTAAGGGGCAGCATTGCTTGTGAATGGTACAATTTTAACATGAAATAAACATAACATAGAGTAATATAAATGCATTAAACACTCAAATACAAATTATTTACACTGTTTACACAAAATTCGTAACAATATGTATAGATTTCTCATAGTACCTGATCAAGGGAACAGTGCATATTTTATAGGAATTAAAAGGAATACAAGAAAGAATTCTCAAATAATAACAGAAATTGCATTCATAATTTCTTAATATTTTCAACAATACTGTAGGGCAGTGGTCTCCAAAGTGTGGTATGTGTATCCCAGAGGTTTGTAAAAAAGCAAGACTCATGAATATATATATTAAATGGGGTATTAATAATTATTTTCATTTTAGGGGTACACAATCAAAAAAGTCTGAGGACACTGCTATATACAGGAATCATTACTGCAGAATCACACTTTTCATAACCTATCACATGCATAAATTCAAAATCTAATCTCAGTAATTTTTAAAACCATGACTAGATATGTGAATAGAAGTTTACTCCTTTAATTCTATCCATGAAAAATGCAGAGAATCAATTTTCTATTTTCTAGAATCACATGTTATAAATTACATATATTAAATACATATATTATTTTTAAAAAAGCTTTAAAGTAAAAAAAAACATGTTAATACATATTTATAAACAAAATGTAACCACATACAAGAAAATGCTTTCACCAAATAGAAGTTAATACAATTTTTATATTATGGTGAGATAATGAATTCATTCTGTCAAGACTATAATTTGGTAGCCCTTGATTCTTGATGTATGGTCTTATGTAGATAAGGTTCATGTGTTCTTTTTAATATTTATTGGTTATTTAAAATTTGAAGATCTTTTTAAAAAGGCAGACAATTTTCAAATTAACAATTCCACCATTTATTTCTTTATTTTCATTTTGTATCTTGATTTTGCATGTGAAGGATTTTTGCAATTTTTCAGCATTTGATTTTCCAGTTTTTCATTAGTACCTTTGACTTATCCTGAACAGAATGTCTGAAAGGTATTATTTGTGATTTTTTTATGATTTGGAATGAAAGTGGAAAATGTATGCAATACAGTGGTACATGGAAAAAGAATCGATTGCAGCAAATACTGAATTTTCGGTTTGCAAGAAAACTATGTGTTTGATTACCAAGGATTCAAGCATTGGATATATCTGGATATGCCGAAAGAAAAGAGCGAATGCACATTGTATAAAAAGATCTGTAAAGAAGAATTGCCGGTTCAAAGAAAGTAAGCTGAGTATGCTTGAGATTCTGATGACAGATATGTGGGTGCAGAAGTCTAACCGTGACTTCCTTTCTTTCGAACTTAATGTTTTGACAGTCATGGATTGGATGAGTTTCTGCAGAGGCATGTATGGAAATGTGTACAAAAGTTCTATGCTTGGAGGTCCTGATGTGATAATGGAAATTGACGAAAGTATGCTTGGTAAAAGAAAGCAAAAAAGTTAATGGAACCTGGGTGTTAGGAGGGATTGAAAAGGGTTCAAATAAATGTTTCTTTCATGTGGTTCAGGATAGACCGAAGAACATACTGCTATAATCCATCAAGAATAACATAAAAGAGGGTGCAACATCAGATAGCTATATTTCTGGAAAGCTTACATTTGTCTGAAAAATACAAGGTTTTCTTTACCTTTCAGTCAATCACAGTTTACATTTTAAAGATCCTGAAACAGGGGCTCACACAAACTCCATCGAGGGTTCATAGAGCTCCATTAAAAAAAATCTCAGCATATGAATTGACCCAGCAATCCTAATGCCTTATTCACATCCTTTTTAAGAGGGCAGTGAAAAGAATTTACCCAACTTTAGAAGAATTTTCTTAAGCGCAGGTAAGCCTTTTTCCCTAATATACTAATTTAGCAATTCCTTTTACTTTAAAAAAAATACAATTTTTAATTTAATGCATTATATTGATAACTTAATAAATAATTTTTTTTTTATTCCTCATAAATATTTCTTTATTTTCATTGCAAAATTCCACTTTATATATTCTCGGAACACCTATAGCTAAATCAAGTTGCTTGGCATTTATTTAGCATTTTAAATTTTAGTTGCAAAACTGTAATACTTTAGTTGTCTTACAATAGAGTATTGTGTTAGTGAGCCACAAAATGCAATGAAATTAATGTTCAATGGATTAATACTTTATATAATTGCGAGAAGTAATTACAGAAAGTTTGCAGCAAACATCAGATTCAGAAGTATATTACTTCATATGGGAGGGAGCAGGGAATCACATTTAGAAATAATTAGTATGAAATGATTCAAAATGTTCTAGGGAAATACTCAAAAATACAAATAGAATGCACTTAGAAATTCCAGACCTCAATTCAACACTAGAGAAAATTCATTTCAAATTATTCAGGATGGTTTTAACATACCCCCTAAATCAGTAAAACCCAAAAATGCTTTACCTGTTGAAATTATAACCAAAAACAATTGACTCTTAACAAAATCCACATTGATGGCGACTCCTAACAATCAACAATGATGTTTCTAACATAAAACTACAATTTAATTTTGTAGGATATTAACAGAACCAAACCTACATCTGCCACTCTAGTAAGTTTAGAGGTATATTCCATACCGTTCTTTGCATGGGTGAATTGAAAAATTAAACAATACAGATTAAACAATATAAAGAAATTTTTTTAATGAGTTAATTTTACGTGACTTACAAATTAAACAAAAAAAAAGCTTTTTTCATATCTCAGCTGAACAAAAAAAAACATGTTTGTTAAATTTTAAGTCTGTAGATCTAATAGCTGATAAAAAGGATTCTTTTATATTTATAATGCCTGAAACTCTCGTGGGTCAATTTTTGAAAATACCTTCCTAAGCTAATCTCTGCTCAGCAAAAGTATCACGTTGTTACAAATTCTGTGTAACAAACGCTTAAAATAATGTAAATAATTTATATCTAGAGAAGTGTAATATGTTAATATTACTTTCTGTTGCATTTATTTTATGTTAAATTTGTAGTATTCACAAGCAACGCCGTTCTTTAAATTATAATGGCGATTCAATGAAAACATAGCAAAATGTTGGCAGTAGAGTCAAGCAGGCAACGTCAATTTATTGAATGGTGCAGAAGTTGATATTCTGTAGCGCCACCTGGTGGGGAGCCGCAACAAAGAAGATCCTTTCAAATCTATGCAAGATATCCTCTGATAATGCAGTTTTATACTTATCTCATAGTTGAAGCGGATTGGATAAACCGCAAGGGCATATCAATATTGCAAATAGCTCTCTTATTTGCGAAGGAGAGTGACACAGCACAGCCTCTTCCATTGTGGCATCCCAGTGGTTGTCATCTTCCAACAACCCCAACTTCTCACATGCTTGTCGAAAAGTTTCAAGTTTTTGGCCGCCAACTGTTTTTAAATCCAAGTTAGTGAGGCCCTATATAACATTCAGCAGCATTCGCAAACAATAACATTCAAAGTTATTAAAGTGCACTTTGTAAATGCGACAAGAGCATCTCCTGCCTTCACACCTGGCCAGCCTTTGACAGGTGTTCCTTGTAAATGACGTTTCCATTCTTTCAACATGTTCCATGTATAGTAGTAGGGTACGCGAACATAAAGTAATGTTTTTGCAAATGCATCATTTTGGCAAAGCAGGAAAAATGCAGTTAGTGTTGTCTTAGGTGGTGTGGCCATTCTCTCTCTAAAATTGTTTTCAGTGAAGTAACCATTGGGCAGATGTACCGCAAGATGAGTGACTGTTGGGTCTGCCTTTGCATGAGAGACACCCAAGATCTGCCACACTTCTTTGTTACTACTAACATATCGACTGGCTCGAAATGTTTGCACCTCTAATATTCCCTTGCTGTCGGATGTTAAAAATAGCCTGGTTTATATATTTACAAAAATATTTTATTGCCTGTACCGTATTGCAGAATTCTACATTTATATGGCAATTAAACATTTTAGAGAGAAGAGGAGAATATGGGACAATCCACCTATTTCCCGTATTCCACCTCTGGTTTTTTTAGTTATCGTACGGCTGCCATCTTCTGGTTCTCTACGCCTGTACAGAGGATAGCCTTTATCGTTGGTTAGAGTATCTTTTAAAAGCGCCCTTGGATACTTTTTGGTATATTTTTCTTCCTTCATGCATTGTGATGACAGATTTAGTGCACCACAGGGACCATGAATCATATTTTCGGTCACAGTATCATAGAGCTTTCAATCAGTTTCTGGGTTTGGTATCTCCACATTTCTGACTTCGTCAATTTGGTTAGGGCATAATTTTTCCATCAACCACAGCAGTAAGTGCACGTGGAGCAAACCTCTTGGTGCCACTCAATCGAGTACATGAAACACTTTATATTGCCAAATATTTTACCTTTTGTAAGTAGAGCAACTAATTTTAGAACTTTTATTTTAAATACTCTGGCTTTTAAGCCTTGTCTGTCCATTGAATTTTGACCTGGAATGAGCTCTTAAGTGATTTTTGACCAGGCGGGATTACATGCCATTGTAATAAACAGATCAGGCCTCCCATAGCTAAGCACATATGTTAACGCATCCTGCATGTATTCATGAAGATATCTCGCGCTATTTACAAATGATGACGGGAGAATTACCATTTGACCCAAGTTATTTGAATCTAAATCTGCATCATTCCTTATCGCGTCTTGTAAATGTATATCATTTTCTGCTTGCAGTTTCATTTGGTTCAAGGCAATAAACAAGCACTCATTCTCCACTTTGACATATATGTCCACCAAAAACTGAAGAAGTCTACATCAAAGCAATAAAAAATGTTGCAATGTACCATCATTTGATATGCATAAAAGTCTTTGCATGACACTTTTTTGTTTGGTATGGGTTGTTTTGTAACTGGGTTTATCATAGGAATATCAAAACTATATCCTTCTTGTCCTTTCCAAAAAATTATCGGGCACTCGAGAGCATCATAAAATCTGAGTGTCCAGAGCTCTAGTAAGCCGACCATCGTGCACCTGAATAACGATGCCGAGACGCAGTTCGTTCACTACTAACTACTGTAGCAGCTATTTCATTTGTGGTTGGGGCATTCACCATGTGGTGCACGATCTGGGTGTATCACAACCTTGTAATTATCGTTAGCCATTTTAAATTCATGCACAAAAATATTATGATCATGTAAAACTTGCTGTATTTTTTGAACCGTGTTTTTCTCTCACCTTGTAGGTACTCAGAATGCCTATTAACTTGTGCTTCCTTATCACCCATGAAATAAACTTGCAAAAATTTTGGTTGTGTATTGGTAGCAGGAAGCAAAGAGCCAATTGTGTGGTATATTTGCCCTTGGATTGTGAAAGTCGGACAAAATCATTGCATCGAAACAATGTTATCCACCCCAAAAGATGTCATATGGAAGCATGTATTGCATTTCCTTATGTTTTTTAGAAAACGGTGAGGCTAATCTGTTTCATAAGAGAAAAGTTCCTTAAGAGGTTCACAACTGGCTTAATTATTAATAACCAATACTTAATTAAACTTTGATTATGATCCTATGTACATAGTATGCAATCAGAAAAAAATCAAGGGCTTTGGGGGGGGCCGGCCCCAAGGCCCCCCCCCCCCCCCCCTTTTGTGTGCAACACTGGTTTACGTCATTTCAAGCAATTTCAAAAATGCAAATTAAGCAGGTAATATCTTAAATTCACACATTTAACTTATTATTCCACATGCATATTCTGGTGTATAATATGACCCAATGTACCTTTTCTTATAAAATAAATTTCATCTAACACTTGACCTATCTGTGCAGGTGTGCCACAGGATTCACTTTTCAGTCCTCCTTTATTTAACACATCTACATCAATACTTTTTCCACCACAAAACGACTTTTTGATGTATAACATCTTTCCTCTCGGTTACCGAATTTTGTTGGAGTGATTTCGTCAAAAGGGACAGATGTGGGTAACAGGAAGTGATGTAAGCGCAAGCTATTTGATTTGACCAATGAGCGTGCATGATGATGTCTTTTCACTGCTCTCACATCAGGTCCAGCTCTAGTTGGTAGTTGTTGTTTTTTTATATTGTTAGATCCCATATTAATCAAATTGAAGCTTCTCAAAGAGCATCATCCTTCGTCAAATCCAAAATGCTCGGTGGTTGATGAGGAACACTGACCTCAGGACCGCAAGTAAAATGCTGTCAATTAGACAGTTTATTAAAAAGATTGCAACTAGCTTCTCTCATAATATTGTTAATTCTAGTAATCTCTCGATCTTGGATATTGAAAAATATATCCCTGATCCTAATTTCAACAGACCTAGAAATATTCTCTCAGACCCCTTCTTCATGTAATTATTTTTCTCCTTTCAAATTTCGCTTCATCTTAAATGCTATTTCACCTCTTTCCACAAGTCCCCCGTGGTTTAGTGGTCAGAGACTCTCACTCCCAATGCTTTTCATTGGGTTCGATTCCCAGATTCTCTCCTTTTTTCAATTTTACTATTTACTCTTTAACCCCCTAAGCGGTCTGCACTTAAAAGTCTTGCCATTCTGGAGATGCTTCAAAAATGCACTGCACATATTTTTTTGCTTTCAGGTGGGGTTCTCAAAAGCGGTTGAGCCATATCTTTAAGAATGCGGCTCAGCCACTTTTGGGAATCTTGCTTGAAGGCAGAAAAAGCATCTCTGGAATGGCGGAATTTTACATGCAGACCGCTTGGAGGGTTAATTTTCCTCGGGAAAATTATTCCGACAGATCTTTTTTATTTTAATAATTCTCTGCTATTTTTATTCATGAGAGTATTTTTTAATAGCTTTTAAAAAAAGCTGTTTTCTGTTTTTCTTTTCAACCATTTTTCATGATCCTAGCTGCATTCCCATAAGTCGGTTTCGCCCCGCCCACCCAAGATCAAAATTCTAACTTCATTTTCGGTGCTTTGTGCCGACTTTGAAGCTTCTTTTCTCAATTTTAATGTATTCTAATATTTTAAATTTTTATTTTCCCAAAATCTCCAGTATTTTTATTATATATTTAAAGCACTTAATCTCAACAAAGGGCAAAAGCCAATCATTTACAGTCACTCTAATACCTACTGATATGAGGTTGTAGCTCGAAAGAGCTGGGTACTCAAGTCATCCACCCAACGATATATTGTTAAAGTTAGCATTTCAAACGATTCGAATTCTTATTTAGAATAAACTTACGATCCTTACGCTCAATTGTCAAAGTCTCAGGACTCGTGTAAGAAATCCGAGGTTAATTTATATGTGTAAACTATATTAATAATTATATTTACTGTTAAGTGTCTGGAAAAGTTCAACATTCTTAAGAATATATCAGTAAGTAATATGGAATTTGAATAAATATTTTAGTGCGTATCTTTTTCATACTTTGAGGTTAATTCCTGTCGCTGTCAATAGCAAACAGAACAACTCGCATGTTGTGACTCCTCACATGGACATTATTTATCGTCAAACAAGTGGACTGGGTATGGCTAGTCAAGATATTGGGGTCATATGTGTGGCAGAATGCATATTTGAAAATAGACTAACAGTGATTTCAGTGGCTGTATACATTTCTCTGAATCAAACGGTTCAAAAAATTAAAAATTTCCTGCATTTTGTACTTTTACCATATACCAAAGATGGTTCTGCTCTTTTAAAAACAAACTATCACTCGCTTCCCATGATTTTGAGTGGCGATTTCAACGTTAACTTCAGTTTGCCAGAAGTAGAGCCGCTCATAGCTTTTTGACTGATGAACTAAAGTTCGAAATGAATACAAATCAAAACATTTTGACAGCTAACAGTGGTACTGTTATTTTCGCTGTTTTTCAATGGTTTTTAAATGCTTTGAAATCACAAGTATATGTGTCATATTTTACTTATCATAGGTCTATTGTACCCACTCTTTCCAAAATTGAACAAGAATAAATATTTTTGATAAAAAATTGCATTACTCCAAAATAAAATTTTCATTAAAGATATAATTATTCGATAGAAAATTATTTCCAATCATACTCCATTCAAAACTCAATTCAATCACACTCAAAATCATGGGAAGCGAGTGATAGTTTGTTTTTAAAAGAGCAGAACCACATCTTCGGTTTCTGGTACAAGTACAAAATGCACAGGAAATCTTTAATTTTTTTAAACCTTTGATTCGGAGAAATGTATATGGCCACCGAAATCTTTGTTTGTCCATTTTCAAGTGTATTGTATCTACTCTTTCCCAAATTGAACAAGAATAAATATTTTTTGATAAAAAATTGCCTTACTCCTTGTGTTAAATAGATAAAATTTTCATTAAAGATATAATTATTCGACAGAAAATTATTTCCAATCATACTTTATTCATATTTTTCAGGATTTAAGTAACTATTGCGTATTTATCACGATAACATGTCAGATGTTACACATCACATGCGAGTACTGTAAGGCTCGATTTTTTTTTTGCTGACAACACACCTCTATTCTTTGCCAACACAAATTCCCTGGATTCATTTCCCATGTATGTTGTTTCACTAGAGAACTGTTTTGATGAGTAAATAGTCACTAACAATGCCTCCAAAAGATAAGCAATATTTTTTTGCTAGATGGAAACAGGCTAAAGATATCTTCATCCAAAACAGTTAAGAGTCCCTGGTCTCAACATATCAAGTAACTTGATGTCACTTTATATAGATACACCTCTCACTTTCACAAACATTTTGCACAAATTGGAAACAAATTTAATGATATTTCACATAAGCTAATTCCCCTTATCTCATGAAAATCTAAAATAAGATGTAATGAGCTGCTCATCAATACTCTAGTTCTCACACTAGTAATACTAACCTATACCCCTTCTGGGTAGGGACATGCAAAAAAAAAAACTGATAAATTACCTAAAAAGCATGCAAAATCTAATCCTGAGACAAGTTTTACACTACTGCAAGTTCATAAGAAATTTAGATTTCAGAGCAGTAAGCAAATTCCCAAACATTCAGCATACAATAAGAAAACATGTAATCAAATTTTTCAATGAAATTTACTCCAATAATTCTTCAATTCAATAAATTCACAAATATGCTCTAAAGTTTAATTTCTCATAGACCCAGAACAATTTTAATACATCCTGCATTTTTAAGCACTATTCTTACTATCATAAGCTCTCTTGTTTATTTAAGCAAACAGATCATTCTAGCAGTTTTGGTCAAATTCACATGGACTTTTTGGCTACACTCAGATTGGTTAAATAGCCACACCACTTCATTCTGATATTCTCTTAGAATTTTAAATATCTAAATTTACTTTTCTTTTAACTATCTCACAGCATTAAATGTATTATAATTTGAATTTTCCTATTAGTGCCTAGTTTAATAAACATTGGGTAAAGTTAAATAAGCATTGTTGTTGCCAGTGGTAAACACTAATTTTTCAGGGGGGGGAGGTCCCAGGTCAGAAGTCCACCATTCTCGTAGCATACCCCATTACACCGCCAAACAAATATTTTTTTTATTTTGATAGTCGGAAAGAAAAAAGAGTAAAAAATAAATTATTGAATAAATAATTAGATTTAATTAATAAAACAAATTATTAGTAACAAATACTGTAATATCCGGCATATAACAAGCACCTACACTTTCAAGCTGCGATTTTTTAGTTTTTAGGTATATTCATTGTGTAACTTGCACCCCCTTTTTTATGAAGAATCCTGAAATGCATGTATGCAATGCTCTTATATTTTGAAGTCATTTATTGGAGATATTATTCCAAGCTTTAGTAAAAAATAGTGCACTTATAAAACTACAATCCTTTAAATTCATAAGGAATGTTGCTTCTTTCAAAGAAACAGTATTTTGATACATGTAGAAGTTTAATTTTTTCTATACTCAGCTTTTTGTATTTTAAAAAATTTCATTTTTATACCCAGCATATAACACGCACTTGTAAATTTCAATTTTAATATTCTTAGTTAAAAGTGCACATACACCCAATTTTACGGTACTTAAATTTTATGTACTATGTACATAGGATTATAATCAATTGAAAAAAATCAAGGGCTGAAGAGAGACACATGCCCCCCCCCCCTTGTGTGCACCATTGGTTGTCATACTAATTTAGGAATGGAAATAGAAGCCTAACAGGGCTAAGTGTTCTTTATTCATCCACAATGATGTTTCAAATGATCAGAAAAACAACTTCTGAAATTAAAAATGAAAAAGGTACAGTAGAAACAAGAAAAATGGCACAGGAAATGAGATATTACCAGCAGCATTTCCAAAAGAATACAAATTTATTTATATTCATCAAAATAAGAAGTAAAGAAGATTAATGGCGGACATCTTACAATAAGATACTCCAATTACATTTTTTATATAGAAATATCTACCATCCAGCATCCATTATAAAATTCATTAAAAGCTAAGAATAAGAGAATGTATTTTTTAAGAGTACTTCTTTTTATTCAAATTTAAAACAAAATTTAATTTACAATCTCATTAAAAAGCATGAAAAATAATTTTATATTCTATTTTATTTTAATAGATTGTGAAAATTTGAGGAAGTTTTAGAATTATTTAAATACAAAATACATAATGAATCAGCATCAAATGAAAGTTTTGGTATAATAAGGATAAAAATCAGAAAATTATATTCTGCAAAAAATTAAAGTTTTGGAAGATATACAAAAATTCAAGAGTTCTATACACAAAATTCATATTTTTCCAAGTTAAAATACATGTAATGAAGAAAAATTCAAGATTCATAAAGCACATACAAATTGTTTTCAAAAATAATTCTGTAAAAATACTGTAATTTGAAAACTTATACCAAACCAATTAAAATATTTAAGGAGAAATTAAATTCATTCTTTTCTGTGATAACTGGTATATATATTGTTAAGTAGATCCGAGGGTTCGTGGATTTTATGTAAAACAATCACAAAGAAAATAAACAGTTCTTTAAGAGCGATGCGAATTTATTATCAAAATTCCAATCCTCAGCAATCAAACACAATAACCAGTATTTAAAAATACATGCAAGAAAAGATTATTCACAAGCACAGCCAAGCTAATCACTAGTCAAAACAATCCTCACTTCTAGCTGGTGTAATCCAGACTCATCACTGTCCCGGCGAGCATCTTATTTATAGGCGCGACAGAAACTTCCAGAAATATAGCCGCTCGTGACATTAGTGGAAAGAGATCCACTATTTTCTAGAAGATTCCGAACTTGCCAACATGGTCGCCAATGACGCCAACATGGTCGCCAAATTGGCCGCCAAAAATGATGCAAACTTGGCTCTAGCGCCAAGATTTCGCCAAGTTCTCATTGAATCGCCATTATAACGTAAGGGGCGGCATTGCTTGTGAATGGTGCAATTTTAACATGAAATAAACATAACATAGAGTAATATAAATGCATTAAACACTCAAATACAAATTATTTACACTATTTACACAAAATTCGTAACAATATATTCACCTCAGTGGAGTAGGATTTTGTAAACAGAAAGTGATACTTTCAAGGGAGTTTTGAAAAGTAATTGATCAATGTGTTTGAAATTTTAACAAATTTGTCATTTTAAACACTTAAGATAGATCTAATATGCTATTTTGCTAAAAAAAAAAAACTCGCAAAACTGTTTTGGGAAGTTTCAAGGAAAACAAATGGCTAACATTGCTGTCTTTAATTGATAAAATATGATAATCAACCCAGATTTTCTCGTACAATTGTCCCCAAAAAGATTTAACAAAACTTGTAAGAATATACCTTGAAAACAATTTCAGCCCATACCTTATTAATAACATGATTTCCTCCAAAACGCCGAACAAATTCTTCAGGAGTTGCAATATTAACATCTCTGACGTCAGGTTGTCCCAAATCTTTTTCAAGTTGGAGCAGATGAGCTCCTGACATGGACTGCCTAAAGAATTAGAGGCAATTCTTATTTCTTTAAGCAAACAAATAAAGTAACAGTACTTTAGACACGTTTTACTTTCTTAAGACAAACATTTTTCACAGTATAAATTTCAAATTTGAAATTTAGTTTAAAAATTTACCAGGGAAGATGAATTTATTAATTGTACTTAGAGCACATTTTTGCAAAAGAATATTGTGATATACATAAATACATTTAGATTAAGTAAAGAATAAGAAATGTGTTTTACAAAAACTCAAAACAATTCATTTTTATATTTGCTTTGAATTAATTCTTTTCAAAGAAACAGTTAATCCTGCAAATAAAGAAAAAGGTTTCTCATAACAGAATACATAAATTTCCAAAAATACTAAATTTATGCAAAAAAAGATTAAGTAATTCAGTAAAATTTCAAAGAAATTGTTATAACACACACAGGAATTTTAGAATTAGTTATTCTTCTATCTAAAACAAATATACTTCAACAATTTTTAGAATATTTGCATATTGATTACTGGTCATACATTAATACCTATTATTTGAAATTTATTATTAGTAAAAAAATCCACAAAAGAAAGAAAAAAGTAAATAAATCTCATGAAATCCAAAATATTGCATAGACCAGCGGTTCTTAAACTGTGCTTCACGGTGATGTATTAATAAAATATAGTGAATCTAAAAAAAATCCAATTTTCACCAGCTGGAAATTTCACCGAATATATGCCTGGATTCAGTCCTAGGAGAGCCCACACCCTTGGCGCGAATTATTTTGGTTGGCGATAATTGCACCATCTTGGTAACCCTACTTTGATAAACTAGATAAGGTAAACCTAACTATTTCTGGAATTTTCGTATTTTGTCAGCGGGCAATTCGAATTTCATTTTGTTATTGGACACCTGGTTGGAAGAATGGCTGCGTGTGTGAGTGAATATACCTTAGAATTTTTTACTTTGTTGAATGTGAAAGGTAAGAAAGAAATGATTGAATGGTGTATGAAGAAAGAATTGATTGAATGGTGTATAAAGGAAGGATTGATTGCTTCGAGTTATGAATGTCCTAAATGTAATGAGCGAATGGGATTATACAAACAAAAGAGTGCAGTTTTGGATGGATTTGAATGGAGAATATATATGGCGGTGCTCACACGATCATTCGCTTAACGATGAGACCTTAAGGATTATTTTAAAATCTGTTATTACGCTGTACCCTCCACTTGGAAAAGATTACTAGTAAGAAAGTAAGTGTTGTTTTTATATTATTTATCTCAAATGTTTAATTTCAGTATTGTTTACATATATTTTCTTTACGCATCCACCTTATCCCGCTATATTCACTTGCCACCATTGTCGTTTTCGCTTGGCACCATCTCGTACTCACTTGGCGCTTATTTCGGTTTGTCGCCAATGGTGTGGGCTCTCCTAGGATTTTACCGACTACCTTCTACCCCTCCCTTCCATAAGAAATGTATAAACTAAAAATCTAATTACTAACAGAGAGAAACTTCGTGCTGTAATCTTTAAAAAAATGTATAAAAATAATATAAAATACATCAAAATATATTAAATGAACTCGAAAAAATACATGTAATCGATACCTTTCTCATTTACACACAAAAATAAACTATATATCAAAACCTCTATTTGTCTTGTTTTGTTACATTTTCAAACATATTTATATGAATGTGAAAATAAATATATACAAAAAGTTCATATAAAACACAAGATTGAACATAAAATATTTTAATATTTAACTAAGAGAACTCAAAACAAATTCAGTTTATTTTTACATTTATCATATTACATCTCTAAAAGTTAACAATATTAAACAATGCTTTTTTTATATATATATATATATATACTTTAATTGACAAAGTTCAATATCAATTTAGTATTACAATACAGATATCACAATGAGCTATTTTACATACAAAAAATAGATTGACGAGTGTTTAAATAACAGTATTCTTATAAAGCTAAAATATATCAAAATTGAAGTCTTTTTCAACTGGATAAAATGTTAGATTATTGAGAAATATGTATTACCTTAAATGATATTTATAAAGACTATATTTATTACTTTTCACTTTACACTGAGAAAATTTCACATTTCTATACCGAGAAAAAAAATATACATATAAATTAACTTCATAAGCATTAACCACTTTTGACCTGAATAGTTCAGGACGATGATGGCTAGTCAAAATGGGATAAATGACGAGTGTCAATTCAATTGTATAGGATATTTTTGTAATATATTGCCAATTAAATTAATACAAATCTACATCTTTAATTTTTGTACAAAACAAATTCACAAATTTTATAATGGTAAGATATTTTTTACAAGGATAATTCTTATTTCTTATATAAGTTATATTTTGATGTACTTCTCAATAAAATCTGGTTACTTTTTTTTATAATAATTCTTCCAACAAACTAAATTCAAATTATTTCTTAATTATGGTAATTTTAAGCAAAAATACATTATAATAAATTTATACACAATCACTTATGGATATAAATAATGAACATTACCTAAGAAAAAACGAAAGAAATAATTTCACAGTAAAAAGGCTACTGAATAACTCTCATACAATCATTTAAGTTAGATCTAACAATCATTAAAATGGATTAAACAATGCCCTTAGCAAAATAAATTTTTAACTTACCTTGCTCAATTGTTGTTAAACTAAGTATTTACCTGAAGAAGTATGTGATTGTTTACAAAACGATAGCTTTTCTGACATAATAGATGTTAAATAAAAAAAAAATCCATGCAATAAATCTTAAGATGTAGTACATACACCTGAAAAAACTTACTTTACTGCACAATTACAGGAATAACTAAACATACAAGCAGCAGTTAAACGAAAATTTTTTACAAATTCATTTATATAAATAATATTTTAAATAATCTATAAACCTGTTATATACATTATTCGAAGATCTCAGTAACACATTGAATTTGGTTTTTTTAAAAAAAAACTTCAAAACTTATGTCTCATCACTGTCAGCTCGGAAATGATATACGATAGTGAATTCATTAAAAAATTTACATTAATGGATTTATAACAAAAAAAACACTGTTCGATAAAGAATAATCTGTTTACGAAACAGAATTTAACAAAATTTCATCTTAATTTTAAGGTATATACCGGCATTTGGTCATCATTACTTCGTCGAAGCGGAGGAATTTGCGATTATTACAGAGCTTGCATGATAAAATTTTAAAAATATAGAGAATATCTACCTTCTAACTCGTCTTCTTTCAGTCATTTTATTAATAAATCTTGCGGTTCATAAACAAACAATTAGTTTTTCTAAAACTAACTCGAATCAGCAGTAAACAAAATACAAATCTAAACGCCAAGAAACGAATTGGCGCCTAAATGACACAGCAACCCTGAAATGGTTACATGTTGCCATAAGGGGTGGATTACAAAATGATTTTGGCATTTTATAGGAGTTATTTGTCAAGACCAGGGGTGTCCAACCCAAATGACCTGGTGGACCACTTCATAAAAATATTATAATATCGCGGGGTGATATTATAATATCAGATTTGGAAACAAAAAAGCATTTATTGCAGTAAAAATTTAAAACAAAATGAATTATTATTATTGTTTTCATTATTTTTCATGTATACGGACATAGATAAAATAATATTTATATAATATAATAAAATGATCAAATAATGTTTAAAATATTACAGTTGCCATTTTCTTGAAAATTACGTTCCTTTTGAATTGATCTTTCGTTACTCATTGTTGAAATTTGATTGTGCTGTCATTCGCAAACGATTAAGTATACATAGCCTTTTATCTTAACCGTCCGGAATAATTTTTTTTAAACTTTAAAAAACATCTCTGACTGCCTCTTGCTTTTTGGGCACTCCAAACAGAAAAGGAGGTGGAGAAATGAAATTCGCACACACAGAGAATTATGTATTTTCCATAGTAAAGGATATGCATAATGCAATTCGGAATTAATTTAAA